>VUQH01035518.1:0-25962 GCA_015106775.1 Etroplus canarensis | reverse complement strand
AAGATTTCCCTTCAGTGGAACTCAGGGGTTCGGGCCAAGCCCAGAAAAACAACCTCATAGCATTATCCCTCCTCCACCAAACTTTACAGCTGGCACAGTGCAGTCAGGCAGGTAACATTCTCCTGGAATTCATCAAACCCAGCCTCATCAATCAGGTTTCCTGATTGAGAAGCTATATTTGTCACTCCACAGAACATGGTTCCACAATTCCAGAGTCCAGTGGCAGTGTACTTGATACCACTGCCTCTGAGGTTTGCTTGAGTGCAGCTGCTCAGCTATGAAAGCCTACACATGAAGCTCCCACTTTTAGTTTTTATGCTGATGTTAATGCCAGAGGAGGTTTGGAACTCTGCAATTTTTGACTTAGCATAAGATTGGTCACTCTTATGCAGGATGCACCCCAACACTCAGTGACCTCGCTATGTAACTTTTATTGGTCTTCCACTTTGTAGCCAAGTTGCTGTGGTTCCTAAACATTTCCACTTTTCAGTAATATCACTTACAGTTAACCTGGAATAGTCAGGAAGGAAGAAATTTCACAAACTGACTTGTTGCAGTGGTACAATCATATTACAGTACCATGCTTGAATTCAGTGAGCTCTTTCAAATGACCAATTCTTTCACAAATGTTTGTAAAGACAGACTGCGTGCTTGATTTTATTCACCTGTGGCAATGTTATTGAACGAAACACCTGAAGTAAGTGATTAAGAGGTGTGGCCCAAAAAATGTAAGAGGTAACTGGTTTGGTTATTGGTGCTGTGGTAAACTACCAAGATTATAACTAGGAACATAACAGCATAAAGAAATGTCCAACTCAAGTTAACAAATGCTACTTGTTTCATGCTGCAAACTCTTAGAAACAAAGATGAAGAAGAAGCAAGAAACAAATACAGGCTGGCACCCAGAACCTGATGTTTCAGTTTAAATTCCAAAGATGGCACAAACCCTCATGTAAGCACCTCGACACACACAACTCTCCCTCGCACAATAGGTGTGGGGGTGAGTTAAAGGAGAAAGATATGGGTACTTTCAAACAGAGACAAGGACAAAGGTGTCCAGGGGGAGGTCTGTTTGGAAAGCACCTGCCAACAACCCCAAAGGAGCAGACAGATGATTCGCCACAGAGACAGAGATAGCCCGACAGCTCTCAAACAAACACACACACACACACACACACACACACACACACACACACACACACACGCACACACACAACATAGAGCAATTGGAAGAATATGTGACTACAAGCTGAGTGGGTATCTTGAAAACAATTTACCCCATCAACACATCCACCCACACGCAAACTCTTTCCCTATGTTTTTGTCTCTGAAAGACATGCACACACAGAGAAAGTGACTGCAAAACACCACAGTAAGCAGAAATACGGAACGAAAGCACAAAGCGGGGGTACTGAAAAGAATGAATGAACATGTCATCCTGTCATGAAAAGAAATTATTAATTTATATATATCTATATCTATCTATAGATAGATAGATAGATAGATAGATTCTTATAATATCATTCCATGTCTAATAATCAGTGTATTTCAGCCTTTATCAAAACATAGTTTATATGTGGTGTTGAATGCAGACCATAACCCTTAAATACATCTCAGAAATCTCTATACTTACCAGTATTGTGGGTGGAGAACTATTACACTAACTATTCAATCATTAAAGTCTCATTTGCACTGTTTCCTTGTTTATGAGATAAAGAGGTAACTGAGAAAGCAATTTCTGTTGCTGGAGCACTTACCTGGATTATTTTTCAGTTAGTGACAGGTACAAATTTGCTAATTAAGTGTTGAGAAAGTCTGCAACCAAAATGAGTGTTTCTCTAAAGCCATGCACAAAATTATTTTGCTTATGAATGATCCATTCTCTCAGTGTGATGACTTTTGTTTACACCTCAGGCATCTGTATTATATTAATGTCCTGGGGAGAACATGATATTTAAATGACTCTAATTAAAAGAAATGACAGTCATGAACTCTAAATGTACTAACAAACAAGAAATAAAATAAAATAAAATACAGTATCTGTAACATTTTAAGAATATACTTTTATGTTGGCATGATACACACACACACACACACACACACACACACACACACACACACACTCATGAAGTCCTCCAGTACTTGGTACTGATTTTTTCCCCTGTTACAGAGCAGAGTCATGCTGCTGGAGTCATGGAAAGAAATGTATGGTGAATTCCATAATGCCAAGGATGACAGGTATATGACATGTCTCACTCTTCCCCCTAAAAGGACAATCATCTTTTTTATAACAGCTGAACCAAGAAACATTTCCAAAAAATTGTATGTTCTGATAAAAACTCATGAGTAGTAGTAGTATAAATAGCTGCCCAAAATAAATCCCTGAGTGCATTACAAAGATGGCATCAGAGTGGTAAGATTTGCCAGGAAAGACAAAGCATGTGACAAATCATCTGTTGTCTCCTACCAGCATATTTAATCCTGATCATAGTTTTAGTGTAGCTTAAACATAACCAGTCAAAAACTGTAAAGATCAGAAAACACTCAGATTTTGTAATAATAGATAATGAAACTGTTTTGTTGCTGGTATATCCATAGGGGACACACCCATACATGTTTTTTAAAAAGGCATGTCATGTTTTAAACTGTAACAATTCTAAATTTACTTGAGCACCCAAAAAAACTAAAAACATGAAACTGCTGAACACATTTTCATTACTGGAAGCAAATCTCGCAATTGGAGAAATTTACTGATAGAAAGCACCAATGTGGACACACATAAATGACTGAGGGAATACTGCAAGTAGCACTGTTGGGCTGTATTAGAAGAATGCTAAACAAAACAGCTTCAACTGGCCTTGCTCTGAAGTGACAGCACTGCAAAGCCATCATTTATGGGTGTGTGCTTGTGTTTAATAATGGTCATAAATTACAGCTAATATATTGCAAGGATACACAGTTGAATGAGGAAGCTTTTAGTCTTTATCTATAGCTTTGGTGTTTCAAATAATGTGCATGAGTACATCATGGTGGATGGTCAAACCGAATCCATTTTGACAATCGCAGGCATGTAGAAACTTCACCTAAAAACCTATAAACACATACGCGCATTTTGATTTTGGTAAAACTCTCAATAATCTTAACTACTACTTACCTAATGCTAAACTTTATCCTGACCTTAACCTACTAAATAAAACATGACATCACAAAATACAGATCTGTTTCAAGTGTTGAAACTGTAGCTATCACTAAGAGATGTTTTCAAAGTGACTTCAATCATTATTTGCGCTTGTGCGTGTGTACAGAAGCAGATTTTTCTGTCAAAAAAGTTCCCATTTCTGCTGTGTGTGTGTGTGTGTGTGTGTGTGTTTGTGCATGTGTGTAAGCACATCTCTCTGTTTCTCTCTCTGTCATGGCATATTTCTCAGTGGGTGTGCACTAACAATGCCCTCTCCTCCTTGTCAAGGTTGAACTAAGCTAACATCTCAAACACACACACACCTGAACACACAACTGAGCGCACAGTTGCACACAAAAAGCTAGTTCCCATTGCAACTAACATCCTCAAAAAAAAAGCTGCACACGCAGTTATATGCAAAAACTCCCCTCGTCATGACTCCTCACCAAACCTCTGAAATGAGCTATTGAAAAGTCAGTGATTTCAATTAATTCCAGCCTCTTAATAGAAAACCTCAGTCTCCATTCATTCTGCAGCTTCAGTATTCAAGCACAAAAAGCCAGGGTCAGGCAGGCAGGGTTTACTGGGTTTACCGCAGTGAAGGGAATAAAGGATAACTTCTTTCAAGGACAGCTTACCTGAGCTATCACAAAGTGCTGGTTTACTGGAGATGATGTTGAGAAGAAGTTTACTGTACTGTAAAGCCGAGTAGTTGATTTGTGCGACAAAGTGCATGCGTGTATATGAAGCACTACACAGAAACATATCTCAGTAAATATTTTAAAAAAATGTCTTTGCTGGTACACCCAGGCACTGCTTTACACTACATGTAGTCCATTAAAAGTAATGGAAAAATAGTGGAAGTTAGGCAAATTACACTATAAAACCACTATGTTGAGGTTACACTGTTGCTAGCTTCTGTGTGTGTAAATGCAACCCTCGCCCCATATCTTTAAATAACAGTGAGGCTAATACCCCATTCTCACCACAAATACTAAGGACTCACTCTCTCTGTTTTTATTTATCTCTCTATATCTCTCTGTTTCATCCCCTTGTTTTCCCTTTCAGGTGTTTCAGCAGGTAAAAACCCCATTTCCCTGTTCCCCTTAGGGAGCACTGACCTAACTGTCGGTACTCCCCGGAGCCCCAGCTAACTCTGCAGACCCATTTGTCAACGTTGACCCTGAAACATTTCCTCTTTCCATCCCCTCTATATCTGTCTTCCCTCCCTACCCATTTTCTCTTCTTCTGGTACTTCAGCTATTTTTAAGTCCTCCCCACATGTCTCGCTGCATGTTCGCCCTGCCAAAAAGACTATGGATGCATCAAAGACTGGATAAGAGAGACTGAAAAGATAAGGGAATGGGACATAGAAGAAGGCAGAGAGTGAAAAGGCAGACAAGATGTACTAAAAGGATGTATTTTATCAAACTACTTACTCATCTTTAGCAATGGCTCAAAAGTGAAAAGTGTCACTCAGAGCAAGAACCCACAGAAAGTTACCATCTAACTCTGCAGTTAACCTCAGCTTTATGGAGCATTTTAGTGTCCTTCAGCTCATTATTTTAGTTTCAAAGCCAGCAGACTTCATTGTTGTCCTTTAGTGTCACGAATCCCATCAACCTAATTTCCAGCTTCACCAGGCAAATTCACTCAGCTGAAAAGTTCTAATAAACCTGCAGTACACTTTTTGCACACTGCCAAAGAACAGACAGCATTGTCAGCTTCCCCACAAAAAGACGGACGAGCAGTTTTTGGCGCTAACTATTTTATGTTGCCATCACGAACTAAGCAAACAGTCAGTTAGAAAAGACTGACCAATAATAGGTAAACTACAGAATTCATAAGAAAAAACAAAACACAGACTATATTGCTGTAGTCTCGTCATTTTGACAGGGATGGACTTAAAGGGGTACGCAAGGCTTATATTAACAGAGGTCATGTACAGTAATTACAGTATGCAAGGGGGAAGTTAATAGGACGCGCACTGACTCTTCTCAACAAAATCCTTATCTCTAATAACCACGCTATCAACTTAATTAAAGTCTGCTTTTTTAAAAGCCCCTCAGCCTCACTCAGGTTTTTCTCAGTACTTCTTATTCTATCTTTAACTCTCTCATTTGTGCCCATTTTGTCTTTTTTCCTGCTGATGTTTTGTGAAGGAGAAAGCTGTTGAGTCACTCTTTCCTTCTTTCCATTCTCTTCCTCCTATCTTTGAAGTGAATTCCGCAATACTACGGTCTTAAAGCAAGGAGCTCACTGCATTGTGTCAATTACATGATGTGACACGACACTTTAAGGACTACATATTAAGGGCTCTCCAGTTAAAAGAACCAAGAGTGCTGAGACAAGTTGCAAGTGACCTGAAAACTAAAAATAGTTCCTTCCCCAAAAATCGTCATTCACTGCAGCATTTTAAACTGGCAAGACAAAAATGTAGATGCATTTGCAGTCAGTGAATCTGCATTAGAAGCCTCTGTACATCATGTAGCTGTCATTCTATCTTATAGTAAACAATTTCCCTAAATTTTTAGGTATATGACAGATAATCTGTCTCATAGCTGAAGACGTAAAATGCCAGTCTGAACTCATGAACATTGGGTTATTGAGTGTATTATTCTGTTATTTCAGTTCCAGAGGACCAAAAGTTTGGCGTGTTGCTGATGTGAAGCCTGTGTAACTTTCAGTAGCCTGTCAGACACAAGGACACTCAGGTTTCTTTTCAGCCTCGACAAGACCTCTTAAGTTGCCTTTCATGTTAATGGATGCAATGCAGCATCCTTTTTTCAAAGCTGAAGTTTTAAGAGCAAAGTGCTGGGCCTACATTACGTAGACTGGGAGAGCGAGGCAGAGAGGCAGAGAAAGACAAATAAACTGAGCGTGCCAATAAAACATGAATAATTCCATTTTCCTGAGTGCCCCCCATGGTGCTCACAGCTTGTTCACTGCTTGTCACACGGGGACGTTCTTACAAGTCATCCTTTTTTTCATCCATCCGTCCACCCATCCATCTATCCATTCTTGCTACTGTCTGGCCCGCAACTTCTGAACAATTAAGGTTGGCTTCATGGTCCACAGGGCTTTCGGTCATAATGGAAAGAGGGATGAAACAAGGGAGAGACGTCGAAGGGATATTTTATTCATGTCACTCTTACTGCCTGCATCTCTACGTTCCCTGTCTTTTAGCACAGCTCACTGCCCCCAACATGGTGCGGTGCTGGGCAAGGCTACACTACGCTAACACTAAAACAGAGACTATGAGCCATTTTAATGGCATTGTGTTGCCAGAGAATATACATGGGATGCAGCAAGCAGGCGAGGCGAAGCAAGCCAGCCCATTCTAATGTGATTGTGCTTGTTCACTGCAGACACTGCCTGTAATGTAGCAATAGCATTTTTGCATGAGTGTGCATGTGTTGTATGTATACTTGTGTATATATGTGTTCATGCTCTTTTGAGTCAAAAACAGATGAAGCAAAAGGGCAAGAAATGGAGGAAAAGATAGAAAAAGCAGGGCCATTTCTGAAGGGAGAGCTGCATGAAACACTCAAAAGCAGCAGAAGGCAAGGGGCACATTTAGCCACGTTAAGTGCTGTGTGTGTCCACCATGTATGTGTGCATGAGTGCATATAGAGGGGAGAGAGAGTGGGGTGAAGTTGTTGACAACGTCTTTCGACATGGCTTCGATACAAGGAGAAATCTCTCCTTACAATCTTCAAACACTTAACAACAGGAGAGACGGGAGGACAGATAGACTTTCAAGATTAGATAAGAAATGCAGATGAAAGGAAGCTACGGAGGTACGCAAGAAGAAGGTCTGACAGAATAAAACACAAACCCTCGAAATATTCAGTTATAAAATGATTTAAACAGGACAGCAATTTTAGGCTTCCAAAAATGCTAGAATGCACATGCCACAGTTTTTTTTTCTTTTTTTATTTGGCAGTGACCTAATTCATGTTTACAGCTTTGTCTTTGAGATGTGTTCCAAGGGGTTTTTTTTGCACAAAAAATAAAGAAAACAACAACGTGTCTTCTGTCCTATCCATGAAATGTCCTCCCCCTTTTTCTTCCCTCTTTCTTCAAGATGAGGTGTAAGGAGTGGGAGGTCTATTTTTCCACAGCTCTTCTAATTAGATCAAACTTAAAGTAAGTGACTGTTGTCTGACCTCCCAGCACGGTGAATTTTAACTCAAATCCCAAAGCAGCTAGAAGGGAAGATAACAGTGTGTGGCTTTAAAAACTGCACAAACAAGTCTAGAAAATGGACTATAGCAGATCCAATGGAAGAAGAAAGCCCTACATTGTACAAGAGAAACAGTGAGAGAGACTGACATCACATTTTAGAAGAAGATGTTGCACAGCTCATCAATGCAACATCTTGTCCACAAAGCTATATAAGCAACACTTTCTGGAATCAGATATGAACAGTGAGTAAAGAGAAGTGTGGAATGGTAGTTAGCACTGTCACCTCACAGCAAGAAGGTCTTGAGTTTGAATCCACTGACTGGCTGTAGCCTTTCTACATAGAGCTTTTTCTCCCTGTGCCTACATGTGTTCTCTCTAGGTACTCTGGCTACCCTACCACTGCACTACTAGAGTTCCCCCATCTGCTCAGTTTTTCCAGTTAGCACCAATTCACAAGAAAAGTTGCCTCAAGGCACTTTGTATTCTAAGATAAGGACCCTACCATTTTACCGCAAAAATCCCAACAATCGGATGAGCAACCACTTGGCAATGGTGGGAAGGAAGAACTTTCTTTTAACAGGAAAAGAATTTGGCAGAACTTGGCTCAAGGAGGGGCAGCCATCTGGCTCAACTGGTTGGGGGGGTAAGGGTAAAAAGAGAAAAAAGGACAGCACACAGAGACAAGGACAACACAGACTATGTAAGAGAGAGGACAATCTTAATACTGTTTTAACCCCTGGATACCTGTGTGAGACAGCTTCTCAACATCAGTTCTAGGTTGTTCTTTAATGTAGCTGATTATGTCACTTCTGTGTGGGTTTAATATGCTTTACAATCAGTATATTTAAATGGTCAATCAGAATAGTTATTGACAGGTCCACTTCAATTTCAGGTTCAACTTTGACACAGGTAGGCTCAATTATCTTCAAGCCCTTTTTTGACATAATGCAAAATTCAGCATTATATCAGTTACCTCAAACTGGCAGTGATTACCCCCAGACCATAATATTTCTATTACCAAAGCTTCAAATCTGTTATAAAAGTTTGGTTTTGTCCAACATGTGTGAAATGATACTGTGACCAAATAACTCTATCTTTGAAATGTACCTGAAACCTGTGCTGGTGACCCACATGAATAAAAGAACTGACATATCATCCACAGCACTTGCTGGTGATTTGTGTACAAATGGAGCGATAAATATCAAGGAGGCTCCAGATGCATTCTTATAAAGGGGGTAATTTTGTAACTCCTTCCGCAACCTAAAAAAGTTTTTCAACTGCTTAACAAGCTGTCAATCTGGATCCCCATCCAATTGTCAGGATTGATGAAATCAATAGAATGATGTGTTTACTGTTACAAACACAGATTCATGTCAACATAAATATGCTGCCATGTCAGCATCCCTAAGGGCAAAAAGATTTGATATTTATTTATTAGTATGTATCTCAGGAGCATGAGTGACAGCGGATGGTAATAATACAGTCTAAAAAATCTACCCCTCACTCACATCTCACGTCTCTTTTCCCAAACTGCAACCATGATTGACATGTTCTCCTGAAAGATGCTTCTAGCTGATGAGTAGCTGTTGCTCGTAATGAACCAGTTTGTACTGTGTACAGAGAATGAGGATCTAGGTTTTGGAGCAATAAAACCGAGAGTAAACAATTTAATCTGACAATTTCTACATAAAATGTTTCCTTTGAGGCTTCAGGGACTTTTTAAAGTTTTTACTCATGCTGATGCAACTGCCTCGTGACACAAAGATGAGGAATAAAAAGACTTTCCGAGCCAGCAACTGCATGCATGTGTTATCTGTATATTAGTCAGGATTAAGCTGAGATGACAAAATTCTTCCCTTCAAAGCTGTGATAACTATGCTATTCTCTACGTTCCTCTTCAGTCTCTCAGTTGCCGAGCTTATGTTATATTTATTGTGGGGTTTTTTTGTGTCAGCTTATGACGGCTGACAAGAGTCGAGTCAGGCAGATCAGAAATTCAATTTACTGCTGAGACACTTGGGTTAATCAGCAAGGAAAAAAAAAGAAAATAAGATAGACGGACCGAACCAAAAACTCTCACACATATTAGTCAGACAGTCACTCATACATAAAAACGCGAATGCAAAGACAAAGAGACAAGGGGATTAGTCTGATGTTAGCCAGGCTGTTGTTTGTTTATCCGTGTAATGACACCACATAGTGACAATACACACAGACACACACACACACACACACGCACAAAAACACTTAGTAGTAATGGCACTAGCTCCAAACAAATTGTTTGAGGAGATGTCAATGTAGTAGCATTACACTCTGCAAGCAAATACACATGGTGGGGCATGATCAATTCCTGCACATCACCATCCGTCAAAAATATGCTGAGCACAGGCTGACATTATTAGAGCATCTCTCGCAGCAGGCTTGAGCTCCACAAAAGAATTTGATTTGTTCAGTGGAAGAAGACAGCAGTGGATAAGAGGAGTAAGTAGCAGCAGAAGGATAAAATGTAGAAGATGAAGTACGTAAGGAGATTAAAGACTAAAGTAAATGTCTACATGGGTATAACTTCAAAATCAATTTATATTCCCATTTAGGCTTCACATAACACAGTGTTAGGGCTTCCATTCTGTGCCTTTGTCAATTAAGTTAAAAGAGGAAAAGATGCTTTCGATAGTGTGGGTCATAACTTCTTTTACCGGGCTCGGGCTACCCTTCAATAGATTTTATTTCAGAAAATGGTCTCTTACAGCTTCTGACCTGATCCATCTACCTGCTTGCAGCTGTTGCTGTTAAAATGCACTTCTTTGGCCAGCAATATGAGATTTTGCGCACCTGTGTGTACTGTACGTGTTCTGTTACAACGGCTGCATGAATCGCCACTGTTCCCAAGGCTAAAGCTGAGGCTTTACTGACAAACAGAGGGGGACAGACACTGAGAGAAAGACAAGGAGGGGAATAGAACTGAGGAGACAGGAGGAGAGAGGAAGAAAAAGGAGAGATGCTCCACAAGGGAGATGAAGGAAACAGGGATAGCACAAGAGACAGTAAGAGAAAAACTTGATATGCAGAGCAAGACTAAAACTGTGCAGCACAAACACAAACTGCCAGTACTTTGGAAATGATGTCATTGGGGAAAGAATGAAAGAAGAGGGAGTTTTAAAAAAAAACAGAGGGAAATATACTTATAGAACAAGCGAACAGCTCTATTTCCCACAGTCCCACATATTCATCTAAATCGATCCCCTTTGAGTAGTGAGAGCCCATTTCTCATCTGCATGACAGCTGAATCTAGCTGTTAGAATAGTACACACATGCAGTACATCCACACACATATGTCCACTCAGGTGTTTTTAAATTTGCAGTACATACAGATAGTTTATACACAAACACTATACAGCAATAAGAGCTAACAAGCAAACTGTAACCACAGGAAACTCAATGAGGACAGTCTTATTGTGATAATAAGACATCTGAAAACACCCCGCTGATGTCATTATTGGATCCACACACATAAAGATACACACACACACACACACACAACCAATTATAGAGACACAAAAACAAATCGACTTGGTGTGCAAAACATTGATAAAGTATAAGGGTATAAGCACAAACACACACGCACACAAAAGTGTGTAGTACTATCTGTACAGAGGTGTGCAACTGAGCAACAGCGCCTGTGGTTTAACAGGCTGAAGATGCTCTAGTTAAATGACAGTGTGATTTAAGCCACACACAAACAAATGGCTCCACACAGTAATTGCACAAACTGGTAAATGATATGAAATGTTATTTTTATTCACTTGTTTTCTCTCTTTTTCTTTCCCTTCCACTTCTATTCGCTATTTGACACGAGCAGACAGCAACAAACATCAGACAGCCAGCGTGATCACGTGTGTATGTGTGCGTGCAGGCATGCAAGTGTGTATGTGCAATTATACCGCCTGAGGGGAGATAACAACAGGGATGGATGAATAATGTCCTTTGATCACAGTAACACCACACACACACACACACACACACACACAAATGTACTACATCAGTGTTGGCTGCTACATCAGGTGTGTGTGGTTAGTTGGTTGGTGAAAACTTTTGTCAGCCAAAAGTCTCCAGCTGCCATGAAGTACAGCGACTCATATACATCAGGAGTACAGCAGTTTGCTTCATCCAATTCATCATTAGAAAATACTCTTCAGTCCTCGGGTCTATTGACAAATCTCACCATTATGGATCAATAAATTACAAAAATACACTTGCAGCATGCATCTACTGTTTGTGCGTCATTGTTTAATTAGTTGAATGGAAACATTGAGTAACAGTAGCTGATGGTTTTCCTTTTTACAATCATGCAACATAGTCAGAACCAATTATGGGAAAAGGGTGGGGCTGGGCATCCTTTCAATGACAGTGGCTGTTTGTACTTAAAGATGATAAGTGCTGCGCAAATCTTTTGCCCCAGTGAGAAAATAATGGCCATTGAGAGCACACTGGGCAGGAATAAGAACAGGAATGTCATCTTATCTTAAAGCCTGCTAGCATCCTGGCAAAATGACTCAACTAACCAGTCAATTTGAAGTTTACACTCAAACCTTTCCAGACAGGTAATATACCCTTTGTAGAGAAATAATAAAAATAGTAGGTGGGCATCAAAAATTGGTGGTACCAGGTGAGTATCTCCCTAAATTTTTATGGTCATAAAATCCCTCTTAGCTTATGGCATTAAAAAGGTGCAGAACACATTGCAAAAGTGTGGGATCACTTGGAAGTTCTCTTGATTATAATGGAAATGATGAAGACATTCATCTAACTTTTCCCTCATCAATAAATAAATAAATAAATAAAACAGTTTTTGCAGCAATTACAGCCTGGTAGACCGTAAGCATTATAGGTTTCAGTTTTTTCAATGTAATCTGATGAGATTTCACCCCATTCTTCCTGGAGCACCAAGAGGAACCCAGGACCCACTGCAACAGCTTGGCATCTGATAATGGGTCCAAGGATTTAATTGTGATACTGAATGGCAGTCAGGGTGTTGTTGCCTAGTCTGTAGAGGACTGTGCGTCCCTCCATGGATATGACCATCACTGACCCACCACCAAACTGATCATGCTGAATGATGTTACAGGCAGCATAACATTCTCCAAAACTTCTCTAGCCCTTTTCACATCTGTCACATGTGCACAGGGTGAACCTACTCTCATCTGGTAAAAGCACAGGGTGCAATTCTGCAATCCTGGTGTTCAATGGCAAATGCCAGTCCGGCTCTATGGTGTAGGTCATTGAGCACAGAGCCAGAAAAAAAAATTCCCCCATTTGAGAAGCAGTGCACTAGAGAATGTTGGGGCATCAGGCCACCTTCATGAAGTCTGTGTCTGATTGTTTAGTGAGAGACATTCACACCAGTGGCCTGCTGGAGATCATGTTGTAGGGCTCTGGCAGTGCTCAGTCTGTTCCTCTTTGCACAAAGGAGTAGATATCGGTCCTGCTGATGGATTAATGACCTTCCACGGCCCTGCCCATCTCTCCTAGAGTAAGTGCCTGTCTCCTGGAATCTCCTTCTTGCTCTTAAGACAGTGCTGGGAGACACGACAAACCTTCTGGCAATGGCATGTATTGATGTGCAAGCCTGGAGGAGTTGTACTACCTGTGCAAACTCTGTAGGCTCCAGGTATTGCCTCATGCTACCAGTAGTTACACTGACCCTAGCCAAATGCAAAACTTGTGAAAACATCATCAGAAAAGATGAGGAGGGAAAACCATACCTGTTTTGGGAGGCGCTTCATTGTTGCCCCTCTGTTGTACTTGTTGATGATTTCATTAACACCAAAGAAGCTTAAACTGATTAACAACTCCCTCTGATACTTCACTGATGGGATCAGTATCCCAGAAGTTTAACTGGCCTGATATTACAAACATGGAATGCCATAACCAAGTGGATACTTTACAGGAACATCTGTGTTGACAATTGCCTGGAAGCCCAATGGTCAAAATGGGATACATCTACAAAGATGGTGGAGAATGACCAAGCTAAACTGGTGATGGCTAATCAACCAAACATAGTAGCAGTGGACAAGCAGACGAAGAAGGCCATAGTGATAGATGTAGCCATCCCAAGTGATGGCAACATCAGGAAGAAGGAATATGAAGCTCGAGAAATACCAAGGACCGAGAGAAGAGCTAGAAAAAATGTGGAAGATGAAGGCAACAGTAGTCCCTGTGATAATCAGAACACTTGGGGCAGTGACCCTCAAACTGGGAGAGTGGCTCCAGCAGTTTTCAAGAGTGACATCTGAGATCTCTGTCCAGAACAGCTCAGACACAGTGCAGAACCCTCACCAGGGGGGCCAGAGCCACTGCCCACCCCCTTCCTGAAAAACCCATGTTTACAAAATTCATTCAGTTTATTTGCTTCTTTAGGGACAAGAGAAGCCAGGGATAGATCCAAAAACGTTGCAATTATGCATCTGTCTCCTTAGCCACAGCTTCCCCACAATGATGTCAGGAGATGGATACATCACTCACTACCAATTTGCTCCAGAAAAAAATAACTTTCAGGCCAACATCACTAACCTGAACATACCATGTGAGTGAACAATGGCTTTGTTTTCATTTCACTGGAGGCCCAGGCCACTTGTTAACATTTGCAGTGGTAACATGTAAGGTAGTAGGTACATATAGAGCTAACAGCTGCCTCTTTTCAGTCTGCAGTAAAGCTTTCACACCAGCTTTTTATTTAGATAAGGGGGATTGAATTCTAATCTTGGAGTCTCAACTTATTCCTGAATGCATGTAGAATAGGAAATACGTGCTCTGCTGCACATCAGGCACAATGTTCATTCATTTGTTTGAAATGCTTAATAATTAATTAATCAACCCATTTAAATGAAGTGACATTTTTTAAGTCGCTCTAGGGATGAATACTTAACTGAAAGCTCTGTGCCTCTGTGTGTATGTGTGTGTGTAAGGTCACTGTACACAGGAAGGGCAGAATTGAAAAGGAACAATACAGAAAAAACACATAACTACAGTTTTACATCACAAAATTTCCTGACTGCACACTGTCTGATTACTTCAGATGCAAAGTGTTTGCTTTTCTTCAAGAAGCAAAACAGGGAAGGACATCTCCCATCGCTGCTGTTAACACATCTGGTGCACACAGACCATGATTTAATTTGTATGACGTGCTCTAAAAAAATAGGAAAGAGACGCAAAGCAGCTGCAGAAACAGAAGACATCAAACAGATCAGACTTGACACGTCAATAGGGAGCTCTGAGTTAGGGCAGACAAGACTCAGGAATACAAAGTTAAGTCTTTGATCCATTGATCCATGACTCATTTGCCATTAATGACCTCTAAAGAAGCATTTATCATGAGAATTATGTGAATGCAATTAACGAGCCAGACCAGACATCTTTCCACACATTTACAGCTGGTAAAGGACTGACAATGTAAGCTGTAAAAGGTTTAAGTGGTACTGGAAACAAAGTAAAAGTAGGAAAATATAACAAAAAAGGGATGTTAGCATTGGAAACAAATAAAACTAGACATATGACATTTTATTTATTTAATTAATGTTTTTTCCATGCGTTTTTTAAGGGGTTGTTAGGGTAGTACAATTCAGCTGAGTTGCTTAGACTGCAGCAAGGGAAGACATTTCTTTCCTTAATCAATAATGTATTCTTTTCAATACAGGCAAGTCTGCATTATTCAACAAAAGCTGAGGGATGTATGGGAGGGAGTTACACAAGGAGGGGAGATACTGCAGCATTTAGCTAATTAACAAGCAAGAAAGAAAGAAGGATGGAGAGATAGGATAAAGGATCAAGGGACAATACAAGGATAAAGCAAAAAATGAAGTGTATATACTTTTTTAAATAGGGAGGCTCTTAGATAGTATTCTCTAGAGGTTGATGTGGAAATAGCTTTGAGTGGAAATCGTCAGTACCAAGAGATTTAGCCTCAAGGCAAAGAAAACACATATAGGTGAAGTGTACTCAAAAGCACTTGAGCATCTATGCACAGGGAGTTTTCACGTGCATCTGTGCACACACGCCTATGAAGGCGTAATCGTAAAGAGACAAACAAACTGAGGGTCTTACAAGGCATAATCATTGGAGGCGAGCTTCACCTCATATTTCACATGAGGATTAGAGAAAATCTGCTTGGAAGAAGGCGGCATGAAGACTAGGCTACTCAGAGGGTAAATGTATGAACCTATAACTACAGAGGGTGAGGAGTTATATAAACTTTGCAGAGAAAGAGGGGGGAAATAACAGAGGCAAACACTGTAACTGACTCAGGACCCCTCATCATGTGAAAACTTCTGCAGTTTAACATGCTATATTATCCACAGAACATAAACTCATGCAGACTGATATTTCAGTTTTTAGTTAAACCCACAGTCTGAATTTGCTGTCAAATGCATAAGATTTTGTTTTAAATCAGCTGTGAAAATCCTCCAGTGTGTCCACTGATGTGTGCTGAAGAATTTTATGCAGTGCAAATTAGCTCTTGACACAGTTTGCAAGGGGATTAAAAAGCAGTTGGTGTTTTTGACTTTCTTTTTTTTTTCCTTTAGGTAATGCAATGACTGAGTTGAAAGCATTGTTAAGTATGGGCAAGTCATAAGGTTTTCATTCAGTGGGAACCTATAGTACATTATATCCTAGCTTCACTGTATACACCTAACATGAGCAGCATGTAGGTTTAAAACTACACAAAGGGTATGAGGCAAAACAAAAAGAAGATAAAGCGCTAGACTGAGCATTTTTAAAGGAATGACTTTCTCCTAATATGTTCCTAGCGGTAACATTCACTGCTGGCAAGGAGTTGTTTAAATGATGCTTGCTGACAGGGGAAATAAAGTTTGTACTTGTATTAGCAGTGTTGCGGAAACACAAATATGTATACACAATCATATTTTAGGGAATCATCTTCCTTATGAGGATAAAATAATTACATTTTGGTATGAAGGCTGATTTATGTGGCAAGCCTACTGTGTGATTAGGGTTAGTTTAGTGGAACCCTTAAGGTTGGGCAAGTAGTAATTGTGATTTGGGTTTGAGTAAGAGTCCAGAAAATAAAACACAACTGCGTGTGCATGTGTGTTTGCGCACCTGCATGCATGCGTACGTGCATGCGTGTGTTGGCATGTGTGTTTGTGTGAAATAGGTGGAGTGTGGCAGGTGCCAATCGGGACATTCAGTAATTCCCTTCCACTCAACATCACCCCTGGTCAAGAAGAGGGATTATCCCTTACCCCTTCATTTCTCTGCTTCCCCTCTCCACCTACTCCATTCCAACACACACCGCCTCCCTCCTCCTCTGTCCTCTCCTCCTGCATTTATCTGCTCCTCTCCTTTCCTCCCCTCTCTTAGAAATGTGCCACATCTAGCATTACAGGATCAATAAACCATTACCACAGTACATTTAAGACATTTGTATATTTACTGTAAATAAGCAAGATAATCTTTGAGAGGTTCTACACTCTTAACTAACCTCTACATGTTTTATTGTGGACCACAGGGTCAAATTTGTTGGAAAATCTGTTGAACTACTTTAGAGGAAGATCACTTAATGGTATAAAACAGGAAGAAGGATGGTTTTCCTTCCAGTGTGAATGGAGCTAAAGATTTATGATTTCCTTTGGATAAGAGGGTCTAGAAGAAAGCAAGAGTTACCAGAAAAGTGGAAGAAAACACAAACACACACTCCAGCCAGTAGGATGGGGAAGAGAAGTACAGAATTTAGAGGGAGTGTGGCTGAAATGCCGAGTAACATTAGCACTTACAAAACAAGTCATTATCTCTTTCATTTGTTTACAGCATTAATACCAAAGTGATGTGTCACAAATTAGTTAACAATGACACACTGGTGCTTAAAAAATGTTTTTTAAAAAAAAATATGTAACACCTTAAAACTAGTCAGACCAAAACTTTCAAGAAATCAGAGCTGGAGTGGATGAATTGTACCGTATTTACATTCATTACAAGAGCAAAGATATTTCTTACTTGTAAGTTTTAAGTACTTTTTGTAAATAATTTTACTTCTGTACAAACATTTTTTGTTTGGGTGGCATGGTGGACAGTGGTTAGCACCATCATCCCATAGCAAGAAGGTCAGAGTTTGAATCCACTGACTTGCTGGGGGCCTTTCTGTGTGGAGTTTGCATGTTCTCCCTGTGCCTGTGTGGGTGCTCTTCAGGTACTTCAGCTTCTTCACACAGTCTAAAGACATATCGGGGTTAGGTTAAGTGGTGATTCTAAAATAGCCGCATGTGTGAAGTGAGCATGAATGGTTGTCTGTCTCTCTGTGTTAGCCCTGGGACAGACTGGCAACCTGTCCACCTGTCTTACCCCCTGGACCCAGAACTGAATAGGCAGAAGAAAATAGATGGATAGACAAACATTTTTTTCCCCTCTCAAATCATTTTAAAAAGTCACTGATAGCACGTGACAATGGACCAAAAAGCCTTGAGGCAATGGCATTCCAAAGAACTTGATGTTCAGAGAGGTGACACTCCCTGCTTCCCTTACATAACATCAGTAAAAGACTGTACAAGTTCTGAATGTGTCCATATCTACATATGTTCGGTGGCCAAGTGTCAGAGGGAGTGAGGACTATAATGCCTGGCATGAGCTAAAATGCAAAACCCGTGCATTAAAACCTAGAATGTAACACAATGATGAGATAATGGTTTTTATTTCCCCCCCTCTGCACTGGCTACTGTGGTGAAGCTTTTACTCTGGATGTGGCAGGTTATTTGATTAATGTCGCACAATATTGCTACATTAGGTTTATTGTATTTGACCACTCACATTTGTGTTTCTGTCCTCTTTTCTGCTGAATTCTTGGTGGTGATATATTTACAAATGATACTCAGGTGTAAGCAGCAAGCTAGAAATTGCTTATTCTAAAGGGAAGAATCAATTGCTGGTTTGGACAAAAGGGCTTGGCGTGACTCACCTGGATGATGTTCTGCTACAAAATAGGTTGGCACATATATTTTAATGCATTATTTTGCTTAAATGTCCTTTGATTTAACAGCTCCATATTATCTCCACATAACCGTACCCTGCTCTCTCTTCAAAATCTGAATCAGAAAAATTCCACTGACACATGAAACCACACAATCATGCACTGTTCATCTATGCCTATTCAGGGTTCAGTGTGATTGGCAGGCAAGCGCATTGCCTATTCAAATGAAGGAACCAATCAAGACTCCTGCACCATGTCTGAGGGAACCCTGCACAATAAATGGTGATTTCCCAGATTAGAGCACACATCACCATGCAGTGTGTTAGCCAGACTATGGCAACACCCACTCTTTTCACATTTTCCTCTCTCCCTCCTTGCCCTTCTCTGTTAGGTCACTGCATCCCTTATTCTGTCCTCAGCACATGCTTTTAAAATCATTTCTTTTTCCAACATTCCTCCAACACTTTTCTGCAGATACTTACCTCATCCTCCTACCCCCTTGTCTTCCTCCGCATGTCTTTCTACCAGCTATAGCATAGCTCTATTTCTTCTTTTTCTAGATACCAACTGATGACATTCTGTAAGGTGCAGCTAACTTTCAAGCATTGTCTTCACTCAGTAAGTTTTTGATTTCACAGGCTGTTGACAACGGCAACAGTAAAATTTATGAAAGCCAGAACTTGTGGCAAATCACTTCAGACCAAGGGATTCAAAGATCACTCTCTGTCCATGCAATCACTAATTCATTCCAGCATTGCAACACTTCATTCATTCACCATCAGTAACATTCTTATGTTCACCCACTGCCCATCCCAAAATGTATCCATCAGTTTACTTCTCCATACCTTATCAGCCATGATCATGGACGACCCTCCATGAATGCCCAGGATTGGTATGAGCGTCTGCGAAGAAATAAAATCCAAAATCTGGGCGATGGCCTCTTGGTCAGTGCCATCCCCAAACACCACACCATGGATCTTGGTTCCAGACATCAGGTCGCACATGTGGGTGATGATGCTTTTTGGATCAGTCTCATTGACCAGCAGTGTGACCACGTTGACGTCAATAGGGTCTTCTTTGCTCCACAGCGCTCGGATGTCCCGGTCTGAGATGTAGCGCGTGCGTCCCAGGATCACCGCAATGTTCAGGACGGGCACTTTTTCTGAGCCACCACCAGTTCGCTGCTTTTGAGCTGCCACAGGATCAGGTATCATGGTCAATGCCACCAGGAGAGCCAGGGAGAGCAGCACGCTACTACTTTCACTGCTACAGCTGCTCCTTCTACTCCTCCTCTTACTCCTTTTGCTGCTGAGGTACATGCTGCCAAACCACTTCATCCCCTACATGGAAAGAAGATGAGGGAAAAGAGATAGATGAAGACAGATCAAAGAGTGAATGAGATCAGAGAGAGGTGTGGAAAAATGATGGAGAGAAAAAGCATAGATAAATTGTTAATGCACAGCTCTTTAAGCCCACACATTCAGGTAGCAACTTTTTTTTCATTCCATTTCTCTTCAGTAACTTTATTCAACAAAAACCTTGTGAGGTGGGAGATGGCCTTGGGAGGAAGTTGTGGGGGGTGAGAGAAAAAGACGATGACTAACAAGTATACACTTTATGGTCACGACTACAAGAATCAGATGATTCAGGAGCAAGCTGTTCCGCGTTCAGAAGAGGCAAGCTGGCATTTTTACAGGGTAATATAACATAATAATCAGCAGAGATTGACACACAATTTACAGTATAAAGTGAATTCTGTGGAAACTGTATCAAACAGATAAATGGATACTTGTGGTTTACTGAAATTCCTTCCAGTTGTTGCATGTTATGCGCAGGTTCATGCGTGTAAGAGGGTGACATAATGGTGGGTAGTTTGGGTTTAATGTTATTCACTTTAACATTATTTCATATACAATATGGGAAATGGCAGCCGAAAATACTCTTTTTGCCAAATCAGTATCATAGCTCAAGGATGAATAATGCTGGTCTTTCAAATACACAATTTTATCGTCAGATACATTTGAACTTAGCTTAGTGCAGCTTGGACGATGAATATGTTAAACAATATACTCACTAAAAAACAGCATTAGGGCCGCAGTCTCAGAATTGACTGGTTGATTGTTTTTTCAAGACACTTTCTTCCATTCCTTCCATTCAACAAATTCCTACTAGTTGGACAATTTTTGGTGTTACTTTTCTAAGTTGAAATGCACAGTATCGGTCTAAATAATGGTTACTTAACTTGCACCGGCTTCAATTCAAAACTTACTGATGTCACACAGGAACCAACTGTGTGTCTGAACTGTGTTAAATGCCAACCAATCAATTGGTTTAACATTTGGTGTGATTTTAGGTTAGATTTAATTTTTTCTTCGCTTAACTTATCAGACTTTATATCAGTATTTATATTACTTTAAAAAACATTCTGTTTAAATATGACAAGAAGACATTATGTACCTTTCCAGGAGACAAAAATATTCATATACTACATACTATCTATCCTGTATAAAATACAATGGTTAGATAGATAGATAGATAGATAGATAGAAAGAAAGAAAGAAAGAAAGAAAGAAAGAAAGAAAGAAAGAAAGAAAGAAAGAAAGAAAGAAAGAAAGAAAGAAAGAAAGAAAGAAGCCCAAATCATCACTCCTCCATCACTGTGGTTAACAGTTTGTATGAGGTATTTGTGCTGATATGCATTTTTTTCAACCAAACCTGGTGCTGTGCAATATGTCCAAACATCTCCACACTGGTCTTATTTGTCCAAATGATATTTTTCCGGAAGTTTTTTGAATTGTTCAGATGCAACTTTGCAGACATAAACAGTACAGTTGTGTTCTTTTTAGAGGAAAGAGGCTTTCTCCTGTAACCCTTCCAAACAAGTCATACTTGTTAAGTCTTTTTCCAGTTGTACTGTCATGAACTGTAACATTCAACATGTTAACTGAGGCCTGTAGAGTCTGAAATGTAGCCCTTTTTTTTCAGTTTCTTTGAGCATTGCACGGTCTGACCTTGGGGTGAATTTGCTGGGATGTCTACTCCTGGGAAGACTGGCATCTGTCTTCAGTGCTTTCCACTTGTGAATAATCTTTCTCACTGTAGAATGATGGACTTCATATGGCCTTATAACACCTTTCCAGAATAACAAGCAGCAACATTTGCTTCTCTAAGATGCCTGATGGAGTCTTTCCTCCTTTTCATTGTACTAACCAATTAATGATGACCAATTAATCAAATGCATTTGATTAGCAGGCACCTGGACGCTACTTAACCTCTTAATTCCTACAGAAGCAGTAAGGTATTCTCAACTTTTTAAACACTCCTTCTGCATTTTGGCCTAATTTTGTTAAATAAATAATAACATGGTACAATATGTCATGTGTTGTTGTTGATGCTGTATTTGCCTAATTTTAACATCTGCTAATGACCCAATGATTTTTTAAATACATCCAGATATGTACATAAAACTGCAGAACTATACTTTTTTCACATTACTGTATATAAACCAATAGATATCATCATTAAATTTTCATCATGACTAGTTACATCAAATTGAGAATTTGTTACATTGTATGTTCAATTAATTCTATGCTAAAATATGAAAAACTTATCTCATTAAATGTACACAAATGTACACAGATATCAATTAGAAACAAGCTTTAAAATATGCTTCAAAATATTTTTTGTACATTTTTCTTTCTATTTCTCTGAAAGAAGACATAACCCAGTGAAGTTAAAAAAATCCATAAAAGTGAAACAATGTACGAAACCAGTGGGGGCCAATGTCATACTGAGACTTTCATTAAATGCCTCATAGAACTTATACCCTTTCACAAGCATACTCAAGTTGTATGGTAAGAACTTGCAAATCTTTTCTAAGCCATCAGGAAACTTGGATGTGAATAGGTATTATAAATGATCCAGTGTTCATTGTGCTGACACAGCTGTCAGATACTCGCACAAAGAGATTAGTTTGTACCCCAGAGGTAAGTATGAAAGAAATTACATAAAGGCTGAGAAAAAAGCAGACTACTACAAAATAACGAGTGCTAAAAATAGCATGGGATGCTAGATAGTGTTCTCCTGTTTTCTGAAGTAGCACTACATACTTTAGACAGAGGGATCAATGTATGACGAGTGAAGGCTCCTCAGTTAAAAAAAAAAAAAAAAAGCTTTGTGTTTAGTGATGTGCAAAAACATGAAAGCAGGCCAGTGAATGTGCTATTGTGAATAACAGGTAAGAAGGTGATCATGGTTACTTTGCACCAATCAAACAGAAAAGCAAAGTGACATCTTATAGCAACCATAACCTACACAACCCCTCCTCTTGACACTTACGGCAACCTTGAAAACCCAGTGCTCAGTGACCATGAAACATCATCATGCATTGTAAGACTTATGAGCAGGTGTGCTGAACAGCAGAGCATGAGCAAACTCAGAAAGGCATGAAACATATGGTCACATAATGCGTCCATGTGCATTGTTGACGATTTATGGATTCGCTGACAGGACCTTAAGTTTTTGCATCGGTGCAGAGACCGTTGGTGCTTAACTGATTCAAAGGAGCTTTAAGTGCTGAGGTCACAAATTCACAAGAAACTTGTCTGTTTTTTGCAAAGCGCTCTTACCCATTAACATTAGTGACAAAATAACACTGTGTAAAACATAGCAAGAAATCAACATGATGTCAAATTCTGCAAAACTTTTCATGGACAGATGGTAGAACACGGTGATTCATGTTTCTTTGTCACTTGTTTCTTAGCTACCAAGCTATTTCAAAAAATATAAAAGGTTAAAATCAAAGGAGTTGAAAAGTGTGGGCCATAGGCCAAGGAAGAAGTACTTGCTTTTAGTGCATATTGTGAAGACTTTAGGAACCTCAAACAGAGCTTTGCTATTCTTCTATAAATCTGTGCACATACTTGCATCACTTGCATCTTTTTAAAGGTTGTAGTGCCAAATGCAACTCTGTATTCAGCTGCCACATACAGTTTGTTTATCAACTGCTAGTTCAATGGCCTTTTTGAGTGCCTTATTTGTCATAAACCTTTTGTATAAGTATTCTAAAAATGATACATTTTAAGGTAACAAATGCAATGGCACTCTTTATTTTTTGACTTTTTTATGACTATTCAACCCTAACTGCCTGAAAAATAGGGAAAGCTTGTTCTCCACTGTCTATTTCAAAGTATAATGACAGTTTCAGATTACTTTCTGTAGGCTAGGATTTGTCATACCTTGTGATTTTGTAATGAAATTGAGACTCCAATGGAAGGCACTAATGTGAGCTGAATAATGCATGTGGGCTCACTGTGTCATCCTGTGTTTTTAAAACAAGCAGAGGAGTGCTTGTGCCCCCTGCCCAACTGAGCAGAAACACTGTGAGAAGAGACCGGAGGATGAATCATCCAAATCTCAGTCCATTCACTGCAGAGAGAGCACTGATGCCTAATGGATTCCTAGTGTCTCTGTCAAGAAGTCGTCATATTCCCTTGCCAAAAGCTGCAGGATTATATGGAGGTCTGCCCTGACAGCTTGTGAAATAATTGAATTGTATAAGACTGACTTTGGTTTGAATTTAGGCATTAACTGCATCTTAAATATATTACTACAAGTGGTCATCTTTATTCTGCATCACTTGTAGGCACACTATATGGGTAAAAGTGTTGGGCCGTCAACGCATTACACCTACAGTAGCTGACATGGCATTCTAAATCAATAGGTATTGATAGGGAGTTCGTTCCTCTTTGCAGCTATAACAGTTTCCACTCTTTTGGGAGGACTTTCTACAAGATTATGGAGTGTGTCTGTGGGAATTTTTTCCCCATTTATCCAAAAGAGCATTTGTTTGACTAGAGGGCCTGGCTAGTGATTTCTAGCTTGAATTCTAGTTCATTCTAAAGGTGTTGGATGAGGCTGAGGTCAGGGCTCTGTATGGGCCAGTAAAGTTCTCTCACACCAGACTCACCCAAGCATGCCTTAATTCCTTACTTTCTGCACTGGGGCACAGGCCTGATGGAACAGAAAAGGGACTTCCCCAACCTGTTCCCACAAAATTGGAAGCATATAATTGTCCAAAATGTCTTGCCAACCTGAAGCATTAAGATTTCCCTTCACTAGAACTAAAAGTCCCAGGTTACCCTCAGAAAAACAACCCCATAGCATCATCCCTCCTCCACCAAACTTTACAGTTTACACAGTGCTGTTGGAAAGGTAAAGTTCTCTTGGCTTCACCAAACCCAGACTCTTCCATCAGACTGCCACATAGGCAATAGTTTTTTCCAATCACTCCACAGAACATAATTCTATGGCTTCAGAGTCCAGTGAAGGCGTGCTTTACACCACTCCATCTGACACTTGGCATTGTGTTTGGTGATGTAAGGCTTTCATACAGCTCCCGTGAAAACCCATGCCAGAAGCTCAGATTTTGTGCTGATATTCATCAAGAGGAGGTTTGGAACTCTGCAGTTACTGAGTCAGTAGAGCACTGCAAACTTTTATTTTGTGCTTCAGCATTTGGCAACCCTGCACTGTAACCTTACATGGTCTTCCACTTCATGCCTGAATTTCTTTGGTTCCTAAATGCTTCCACTTTGCAATAATGCTGTACTACTTACAGTTGATCATGAAATATCTAGGAGGGAAGAAATTTTATGAGCTGACTTGTTTAACGGTGGCATCCTATTACAGATTCACACTCAAATTCAGAATTCACAAATATTTGTAAATGTAGACTGCATGGTTAAGAGCTTGATTCTATACACTTGTGTAAATGGGACTGAATGAAACACTTGAATTCAATGATTAAGAGGTGTGGCCCAATACTTTTGCCCATATAGTGTATTTCAGCTGAGGGATATAATATAAACACAACCTGTTTTTTTACTATTGCCAATTTCCAAACCAGACATTTAGAGATTGAAACCGGTAGCCATCGAACACAAAGCATAACTGATGGACCACTCAAACATTCAATTTGAACCGGTGAGTAAAAACTTCCCATTTAATTTTGTTTGCAGAGCATCAAATGTGTAACAAATGTGGAACTGATTATAATTACAGTCATCCTCAAGAGAACTTGACTGTGTCCATAAATACAAGATTTTCTTCCCATTGCTGTTATCATTTCCTACATTACATTTCACTATTAATATATCATTGTTACGTGTGAGTCTGGAACATACAGTCTGGAAAGTCTCCACACAAGAGCTTAGAGACCATGTTCTGAACTGAAGTAATCCTGTTGAGAAGGGGCTTGACAAAACCAGTTTTATAAAAAGGGTCAAAATGGCACAAATTTGGTGTAATATGGTATTTATAGACCCAGTCAAGTCTGACAAGATTATCTTTCATTTCCAATTGGTGGTGTGGAAAACTAACAAACAAAAGAGGACTTTTCCCCCTATTGTCTCAAATCTGCAGCTTCACAGGGATATTTGAGGGAGATGAGAGTACCAGTAAAACAGCTGAGGTTAAAAAATGGAGGCAGTAAAAGAAATTTAGGCAGATAAAGTAGTATATTAAAACAGAGAGAACTACAGAAGGAGTGTGTGTGTGTGTGTGTGTGTGTGTGTGTGTGTGTGTGTGTGTGTGTGTGAGTGAGAGAGAGAGAGAGAGA
>VUQH01035510.1:25659-35854 GCA_015106775.1 Etroplus canarensis | reverse complement strand
CAGTAATAGTGGCAGTATGCAGTTTAGCATTGTCTTGCTGAAATATGTAAGGCCTTCCCTGAAAAAGATGCTGTCTGAAGGGCAGACCCTGTATATACCTTTCAGCATTGATGGTGCCTTTTCAGATGTGCAAGTTGTAAATATCAGAGGCACTAATGCACCCCATCAGAGATGCAGGCTTTTGAACTGTGTGCTGATAACAGGCCGGATGGTCTCTCTCAGCTTTAGTTTGTAGGATACAGTGTCCACGATTCCCAAAAAGAATTTCAAATTACAATTGTCTGATCGCACAACAGTTTTCCACTGTGCTTTAGTCCATTTTAAATAAGTTTTGATCCAGAGAAGACAGCAGCATTTCTGGATCATGTTCACATATGGCTTCCTCTTTGAATGATAGAGCTTTAACCTGCATTTGTGGATGACTCAGTTAAGTTTGTTTACAGACAATGATTTCTGGAAGTGTTCCTAAACCCATGCAGTGATTTCATGACAGAATCGTGCCTGTTTGCAATGCATTGCCACCTGTGGTCCCGAAGAGCTTGAGCATCCAATATTGGTTTTCAGCAGTGTCCAAGGTCTCCAGATTCTTGCAATCTTTTATTGATATTATGTACGGTAGATGATGGAATATTCAAAGTCTTTGCAATTTTATATTGAGGAACATTATTCTGAAGTTGCTCAACAGTTGTTTATCACAGATTACTGAACCTCTGGGAACCTCTGCTGATCTTTACTGCTAAGAGAGTCTGCCTTTCTATTGCACTCCTTTTATATTCAGACATTGCTAGTCTGTTGCCAATTAACTTAATTAGTTGCAACATGTTCCTCCAGCTGTTTTCATTGGTGCTTTTTTAGTTTTTCAGGCTTTTGTTGCCCTTTTTCCAACTTTGTTGCCCTTGTTCCCACTTGTTTGAGATGCGTTGCTGCCATCAAATTTAAAATGAGCTAGTATTTTTAATGAAATAGTAAAATGTCTCGTTTTTAACATTTGAAGTGTTTTATGTGGTCTTTCATGAATAATATATCATTTGAATTGTGTTTATATTTTACACAGCATTCCAACTTTTATACATTTGAAAAATTGGTGTCTAGTAATATTGGTCTGTGGACCCAGAGTGGATATCGTTTGGCTGTGTGATCACAGCCACAAAAATTTGAGTCGAATGTATATTAATAAAAATGAACCAAAAAAAAAACTGTTGTGATCTGGACTTCTACTAAACTTTTACTTTTTAACCAAGTGTAGCCCATTGTAGACTGATGGCTATGTATGCTTTAGATGTATTTTAAAGCTCTAATCAACAACAAATTGCTCAGTGGGATATTGGTGAGCGAGGCCTTCAGCCCAGAAATCAACATCCATCTGGTGTTTGTGGAATTTATTTCATTTTAATTGGTAGGTCAAATTTTTTTTAATTAACATTTTACAAATAAATGAATAGATAGATAAAATGAAAAAAATTAAAATTGCAATTGCAATATTAAGTTAAAGCTTTTTAGGTTTTTTTTAGCAAAAGCAAACTACAATTGGTGACTAATCAACGTGAAGCAGTTTTCCTCCTGTAATTAATAAAGTATTCTGATTCTAATTCAGAGCAATAATCATAGTCACAGTTTTGATAAATTAAAGAAGTCATTTATATGCAAAAACTTCTGAAACTTCAGAAATACGTGATTTAAGTTTTATATCATTAATTCATTTATTTTGGTGCTCAGTGGTTGTTCACACAAAAGAAGTACTTTCAGAATGTCCCCTTGAGAATTAGTAACTTGGATGTTTCAGTATTTTCTGACAATATTTGGATTAACCAGCAGTGTTGTAATTGGATAAAAATATTTAATAGTTGTTTACAGTCTTACTTGCAGCCTTTTCCCACTGTTGCCACTTCAAAATGACTTTATAATCTATGATGCAGCTTGTTGACTGTTGTTACAAGACAAATTAGGAGATTCAAATTGGGGCGGGGATCTTTTAAAGGATTTTAACTTGTTATGTGGTCTGTAATGTCTCCAGAAACCCAACCCTGCTCGCTTATTTATGCAGAAAATGCAATAACAGCGAAGTGGCCCACAGACTAAGCCCAGACGCTTCTTAATGTGTGCGGGTGTAATTTTACGAAGGTTAGGCAGTTTTAAATCAGGCTGGGGTGTAATTGGAGTTTACCTCTCCCACTAACTGCCCTTGAACCGTCTAGTTAATTCTTAACAGCTCTCCCTCACCTTTTTTCTTCTCTGTTGTCCCAATACTGCTTGTGTTTTGAACATTTAATGGGGTCTTTCTCTTGCCCATAAAGAAACCTCCATGTTCCTACCAGGAAAGTGAGAGAGTTCGCTAGGTCTGGACAAGCTTATTGCCTCTAAGTGTGTACACTTGGTATTTTTCATGTGCATTTCAAGGTGCTGGTTGAGGTAAAGGCCCACTAATGAGCAGCACATGTGCCGGTCAATTGCTGGCTGCACTGGAAGGGCCAGAGCAGCTAGCAACGTGGCCCTAACTTATTAAAAGCAGTAAAATTGATGCTTCCTCCTGTTTTCCCAATTAAAGCTAGAAGTCACCTCTCCTTAGGCCTCTCTCCCTTCTGTGATTCCAGGGGTTCACTGAGCACACCTGCATCTAATTTTTCAGAGATAAGGCTCCTGAAACAGCCAGTGACTGTATCCACCTAGATCAGTTTTAACTGGACCAGGGTGGGGCTTTGGAAGCTGGAGGACATTACAGGAGGTCTGTCATTGGTTCTGGTCCAGTGAGAAGCCTCTCTCTTAACACTTCTCTTAATGAAAAGTCACCAGGTCATGCTCTGATCTGAAATCTATTAATTTTCCCTGGCTGGCTCCTCCTTCAGGCCCCTAGCCATTGTCAGAGGTCAAACTCATAAAGGCCCTGGGTTTGCTGACAGTCTAACACTCAATCCATTCAGTCTGTATCTCCTTTGTGCTGCTGCTCCGACTTGATAAGCACTCAACAGTGCAGCAATGGAAGTGTTTTGATTGGTTAAATCTTGACCACTCCGTCTACTAAAAATACAGATTTGAAGATTTATTTTTTTTATCCTCTTTTAGCTCCTAGATTTGCATGATGGCACATTCTGCCATCCTCCAGACAAACTGGTGGAGACCCAGAAGAAAGTTTAAATAGAATTTAAATGTCACATTGCATTCATCAGGTGAAAAGAAACACAACTCCCATCAAACTGTCACGTGGTCAGTATCTGCAGAATGTGTTTCTTTTTTGTATGTTGACTTGACTCCAAATGGCCTGAAGTTAAATGGGGCTTAAAATGACAGCACAGCATCTTAGCAGAACCGTGGAGAATCCACAGAGCACTCTTTCCAATGTTTTCATTTGCTTCTTCTACCTACAGGGGCACTGTTTTTATAAAGACACCTTCATGTGGAAGTTTTAATCTTAATTCCAGTGGGTAACTCTGGTGTTATTCCATAATATTTAGATTTTTTTCAGAGTTTTTAGATGACGGTGGTGCTCTTTGACATGGAAATATTATATATCCAGCATTGTTTATCAATATTTGTTACTATTTTACAGTAATTGTTGAAAAAGAATTGATTCACTTGATTTCCCTTGACTTTTGGAAGAACTGCTATATTTGGGTGATGACAGAAAATTTCAGACATTTCTCAAAGCTTAGGCAAATACAGTTAGTACTCTAATTTGGGTGAACTGTTCCTTTAGGCAGCATGAAAAGCTAGCCTTCTTATGTCAGTATCCTGTTGTTTTTGTCTGCTAACCTACCCAAGAGACACAACAAACTGAGAACCTCAGTCAACTGCTGCTGATTCTGCACTGAGTGTCAATTGACCTCCAACAGGAACTGCCGTTAAAAAGGCCTTTCAGCCCATTAATATTTTTTAAAAACACACAGCCCTCCTGATGTGGTCGTTGGCATCCCACAGAGCGTTACGGCACAACTAGTCATTCATCCATTGCCTCCCTCCTTCTCCTCTGTTTATGTTGCAGCTGATGAGGGCCAGAGACAGCTCAGCATGTGCATTCTGTACCACATCAGTATGGAGGACAGATTCAAGTCCATGTTTTCAGACACAGACTGCATACCTCAGGTAAGACTGGCTAATGTACACTGCCAGCAGACCAAGACAGACGCATTAGCATCAGCAACTAACAACACGCAGGAATTCATGCATGAAAAAGAGCACAACCGAGGGACATACCACTTCTGAACCAAAACCCACCAGAAGGCTGCTGCTCAGTGTTCTCTCTCACTGTGTTCACAACTCTGATTTTTCTCCTTCATTTCTCTTTCCACTGAGTCCTGAAAGCACCCTGGCACCACTTCTCCTTTTCCTATATTTTATATTTTTCTATTAAGCTCTTAATTTCCATTACTAAACAGAGAATCACAGTTTAAACCTCAAATTCCCCCCCCGCTTAACTTTTTGACCAGAACATTTTTTTTAATTTGATGAGCTCCCTCCTTATTGAGCTAACCTCGTTCAGTCATTAGTCTCATCACTGACGATCAGCCAAATGCGTTGTGTTTGTTAAAATTGGGTGTAAATGCCAGCCAGATGTGCCTGGGAGACACTGCTGTTTGTTCAGAAGGTCACGTCAGCAGCAGATCTGAACTTCAGGGTCTCTCAAGGTAGAAGAGACGCCGGCTCGCAGCGTGACCAGGATGTGACCTCCAACTTTGCCCTGAGGCCCACTCACCTCTCCTCTCACTCTCCATTCCACCTCTGTTGTTCTTATGTTGTCTGCACTAAGCCAGTTAAAGAGTCCATGTTATGTTTTTGTGTTTTATTCTTTTGTCTTTTATTTTATAGCCTTTTCAAGTGTGTACACAGAGTTAAAAGCCCGAAGGTCACCCCAGGAAGAGATATTCTCTTCTGCTGAAATCTTCTTCTGCTCATTGAAACACTGCTGCTAAACTGCCCAAAACACTATGTTTCAGTCCATGATGTTCCTCAGCTATTTATGTTTTTCTCTGTGTAACATCCCATGTGTGTAGTAGCTTTAATGGCACTCCCTCAGACACTGAGCTTTGCTTGCAGTTCTGTGCAGTTGAACTCCTGAGTTTTGTTTAGACACTGGCAGCTCTTGGAGGGCTGTATGAAAAAGATGGGCATGGTAATCATGATGTCACCCAATTTGCTGCATTCATGTTGGAGTTAGAAGTGATCACGGCATGCTAAGCTATCAGGTAATGCGCACTCATAAGCAGCCTATTCATTCACCAAAACAGGAGCAGTTTTGGTGAATGAATAGGCTGAGCAATGAATGGGCTGTATCACACAGGAGGACATATTAATTTTCAGATATTAAAAATGCTCAAAAAGGCACAAACATGGGGGAGAGGTCCATTTCAGTGAGTAAAATCAGCAGCGGTGAGGCCTAGCAAACTGGTAAAAATCCAAACTATGAGTTATAGAAATTCACAACAGTATAGTTGTTATCAAGGGAGCAAAACTTTTTTGTGTTTATTTGTTTTTCATTAATTTGTAAACGTGCATTTGGTTGTGGTGAAGTTGGAGTCCACAGGGACTGACTCGCTCTTGGAGCGAACTGCAAGTGGCCCTTCAAGGAACTGCAGTTTTGCGCTTCCACTTTAGGTACCTTTTTCAGCCCCCAGGTGGGCTTCATCTCCAGTGTTTTTACAGGATCAGCTGATCAGTCAAAGCAGACTAAACATTTTCTGGAGGGGAGGGGGGCTAAGACAAAGGATCATCGACAGAGTGGAAGAGGTGGTGTATCAATAAACCTCAGGAGAGGAGTATAGGGCCTTGTTGTCTACAATTTCTCCATTAGCAAAAAAGATGGCATTCACCAGCGTCCAGTCTTGTGTGACAACACTCTGGCGCTAATTAAATGTTGTGCATCGTGCTGAGTTTCACAAAATGATGAATTATTTGTTTCTCTGGAATATAATTGATGAATTAATAAGACATAAAAACTAAAAAAATTCAGCTGTTAGCTAATTTGTTTGTAAATCCTTCTCACTTACAAAGTTCTAAACCATTAGGCCCCATCCTATCTTAAAGACCTCATTGTACCATATTTTCCCATTAGAGCACTTCTCTCTCAGAGTGCAGACCTACTTGTGGTTCCTAAAGTTTTTAAAGGTAGAATGGGAGGCAGAGCCTTCAGCTATCAGGCCCCTCTCCTGTGGAACCAGCTCCCAGTTTGTCTTCAGGAGACAGACACCCTCTCTACATTTAAGATCAGGCTTCAAACTTTCCTTTTTCATAAAGCTTATAGTTAGGGCTTAGTTATGCTGCAATAGGTTTAGACTGCTGGGGGGCTTCTTATGATGTGCTGGGCATTTCTTCTCCACCCACCTCTTTTCACTCCCCATGCATTTATTTGTTACTGCTGCATGTCATTAAATGTTGTCTTCTGTCTCCCATAGCCTGTGCCTCTCTTTGCTCTGCTTTCTCCCTTCTCTCTCTCCTCACCCCCAACCAGTCGAGGCAGATGGCTGCCCCTCACACAGTCGCCAAGTGCTTGCTTATAGGGGGTTGTCTGATTGCTGGGGTTTTCTCTCTAATACTGTATGGTCTTTACCTTAGAGTGTGAAGTGACTTGAGGTGACTTTTGTGTGAATTGGCGCTATATAAATAAAACTGAATTTAATTAAATTCTTTAAAACAGTTTTGAACATTAGAGCATGTAAATTTGTTTCAGTGTGTTCCAAAAATGTATTAATACAGTGGCTATGCTGTATTATTTCAGGCTTTGTCTGCTGACCACAATCAAGAGTAATTTCCCCCCTGAGGATTAATTAAGTGTCCTAGTTCCGATTCTGATATCGCTTGTGATGATATTTTGGTTTTGCCATTTAAAAGAAAGAAAAAGAATCAAAAGCCTGATATCTTTCTCTCTGGACAGAGACCTTTACAAATGTCACGTGAAAAGATTAGTGTTTTTGGATTTTCTTCTTATTTGTTTCACAGTATTTGCATATTTATTCTCAATGGTCCACTTCCACTTGGCTTTCCTCCGTCCTGTGCCCTAAAAGCATAGTTTATCTTCCCGCACAAAAACCCATTCTCATCTGTTCTTCCATCTGTCCTGTTTGTAAAAATACATCCCTAACAGACTGCAGCTTCCACCTTTGTATCCCCTCACCTTTTTTGTACTTTTAAGACCACTCTCTTTTATCACCTTCCCAGGGTGCGACCTGACCTGCCCTTTTCCCCTTCTCCTACTTTTAATAGGGTCACCATTTGGTGCAGCGTGGGGTTTACAGAGCAGGGAAGTCAGGAGTAGGGGCAGAGTGGTTACAGAGACAGAGGTGGGGGTGGAGGTGGCTGTGCTGGTCAGACTGCTGCGTGGTGCTGTGGCCCTGATGAGGCCTCCAGTGGCTGTCTGTGGTAAATAAGCAGAGGCAGGTGCCAGAGAGTCTAGACGGGGCTGATTTGGGGTCCGAGGCCCCTGGTATGTGATACCTAACCCAGGCCCAGCCCAGCCTTTTTCTCCCTCTCTCTCTGATTCCTGACTTCTCACAGGGAAGCAGTGCACCTTTGTCCCCCATCCACCCCCGCCTCCCAGCTCAAAGCCTTTCCTGTTTAATGTTAAATCAGCACAGAGGAGACGGACAGACAGACTGAGGGAGGGGGAGGAGGGTAGCATAGGAAATGATGCTTGACTTTTCTCTAACACTCCTCCTTCCTAAAAAGTTAACACTGATCTTATTGATTTCTTTTATTTGTTGTTTTGGGGCATCCCTTGCCCTCATTTGATAGTCAGCAGAAGAGGAGCGTAATGTAGTGAATAAGAGCAGGGGAATGACATGAAACATTGGAGTGATGTGATATGTACCATATCCACTCAGGTATTGGGTCATTCCATTTTCTACTGAATTTTTTGTATGTTTCCTTTTTCTTCACGCTCACAGACTGTCTAGAAGTCTCAAAGAAGTTTTTACACACCTTTGATGGACTTTATTTATGATATTTTTATTGCTTAATCCAATGAAAAATAAAATGAGAATCCCATAACAGGCTGGACATAGATATTGTCATAATTTACTTTAATAGAAACTGTTGAGGCACATATTGACTTAAAGTCACCAATGTTCTGCTGACTCAGTAACTACAGAGTTTTAATCTTGCTGACTTTAACATCAGCACAATAACTGTGCCCTGTGAGTTTCATGGCATGGATTTCTGTGTCTTAGCAAGTCTTATATCACCAAACACAATGGCACATGTCACATGGGTTGGTGTAAAACACACCATCACTGGACCCTGGAGCAGTGGAAGTGTGTTCTGTGGAGTGTCAGATCACACTTCTCCATCTGCCAGTCTGATGGACAAGTCTCGGTTTGGCAAATGCCAGGAGAGTATTACCTGGCTGATTGTGCCAATTGTAAAGTTTGGTGGTGGAGGAGCGGTAATGCTTTGGGATTGTTTTTCAGGGGTTTTCCTGGGCTCCTTAGTTCTAAAGAAGGGACCCTTAATGCTTCAGCTTACTGAGATATTTTGAACTATTCTATGCAACAGCTTTGTAGGAACAGTTTAGGAAAGGTGTGACTGTCACCCTGTGCACAAAGAAGCCTCCATAAATGCACTGTTGGATGAGCTTTGTGTAGAAGAATTTGACTGGCCTGCACAGAGCCCAGACCTCACCTCATCAGTCACCTTTGACCTAGAACAGAGATTGCAACTTAGCACAGCCTGTTTCAGCAAGCTTGAACTGGACACTTAGAATGGCGAAACTATTGAAACAAAATATTTCCTGATATAAAAGCAGGACCTGCAGGTATCTACAAGTCTTAACTAACTTGTTTCACAGACCCGAACACTACAAATCAGTAGTTGTGCGGGAAGGTTCATTAAAAATGCATAACATCTTTGATCATGTAGTTTAGATATGCCATACAGCCTAGCCTGCTACCATGAAAGTGGATGCAAATAAAAATGAAACTTTACAGCTAAATCATTTTTAGAATTGGCTTGAAGAAAAATATTGTTTGTAGTTGTGTGCCCCTTTTTAGTTCAGCCACTTTCAGAGTTTGTTGTTATTTTACATGAGACATGTTATTCCACAGTCTGTTTTTGTCATTTTAAGGAAACAGGAAAATAATTTATTGAAAAACTTTAAATTACTTTTTTAAGCAGTTGCAGTGAGAAAAGGCAATACATTTTAACATTTAAAAAGCTGGAAACATCAGAGGTCTGACCCCTTTAGAAACCCTGAAAGGCTTTAACAATTGCCACAGTTGCAGGAGTGCTCCTTTAAAAACTTCAGGTTTGTCATTGCAAGATTATGATTCATTTTAAGTTTTTTTTAGACAATTTACATATTATTGGCAACAGCATGTAATTCTGACATGATGCAGTCAGCTTGAACCTTAGTTTTATGAAATGCTTAGCTGATATTTGAATCCTGTTATTGACAGTTGATGAAGATGGTGTATGATTGTGGGGAGGAAAAGATGGATGTTGAGCTCATCTCACTCTGCATTAACCTTGCTGCTAACAAGAACAACGCCCAGCTCATCTGTGAAGGTACAACCTCCAAAGACAAGACAAACACAATATTCACACATAAGCCTGCATCACTGTCTTTTTTCCTTAAATTGTGCTTTTCCTCCTTTCTTCTTTCCTTTGTCTTGCCCTAGGTAATGGTTTGAAGATGCTGATGAAGCGGGCTTTAAAGCTAAAGGATGTACTGGTGATGAAGATGATCAGGAATCTGTCTCAGCATACTGGACCCACCAAAAGCCTGTTCTTGGTGGGTATTTAAAATTGTAAACAATAAAACAAATCCCCAAATTGCTCTCAAGCAAAGAGAAGCAGAGTTGATCTTTATTCCAGGCTATAAGTTAAATATTTTACCAATAATGGATTTAAGATTTTGTTCAGTTGTGTGCATGACCACAAAAGCTACATGTGATTGATTTCATGTTTTGTTAAATTGCCCTTTGTGCGATGGCATAAGAATGTCACCTTGAAAATCTTTAGCAAGAGTTCAGTATTCTTTGTCTTTCCACTGTCAGCAACTCAGCAGTCGTAAATCACATCTTTTCACCTTCTGCCAGCTGCAGTAAGCACAATAGTATACATTTGGTCAGAGTGAATTTCAGCCAGACCATAAAGTCTTGCTTAGTGGCAGATCAGCTCATGTTAATGCCAGCCTACCCTTCTGTACATCCAGTTAGCTATTTCTCTATAGGGTGATCTATTCAAGTTGCTTTAACCTGCCCACAGTTGCATC
>VUQH01035510.1:8609-20863 GCA_015106775.1 Etroplus canarensis | reverse complement strand
AACACATATTTCAGGAAGAGGGAGGAACATAGAGTGACCTACAAGAGTGGAGGAAGGTGCACACAGGTGGACTATATCTTATACAGGAGGTGCAACCTGAAGGAGGTAGGAGACCGCAAAGTGGTGTCAAGGTGGTGTAGCTAGGCAGCACCGGATGGTGGTCTGTAGGATGACTTTGGAAAGCAAGAACCGGAAGCAAGTGAAGGTAGAGCCAAGGATTAAATGATGGATTCGAGGAAGGAAGAATGTTGTGCAGAGTTCAAGGAGGAGCTGAGACAGGCTCTGGGTGGTGGTGACAAATTACCAGATGACTGGGAAAGTACAGCTGAGGTGATGAGGGAAATGGCCAAGAAGTTTTTGGGGTTTCCTCTGGACAGAGGAAAGAAGACAAGGAGACTTGGTGATCGAATGAGGAAGTACAGGAAATTATTGAACGGAAGAGGCTAGCAAAGAAAAAGTGAGATAGTCTTGTAGATGAAAAAATAGACAGGATCACTGGAAGTTTAGGTGCACCGCAAAGAGAGAAGTGGCAAAGTCAAATAAGCAACAAAAATACATCTTTTGAGCACAAAAAGGTGTATTTTTTCATACAGGGAGAAAGCTGTTCATATGTAAACCCAACTGTTTTTTAAAGCCACTTAAAGGAACATATTTACATCTCAGCCCAACAGCAGGACGATGAGTTTGTGTGCCAGATTGTTTACGTCTTCTACCAGATGGTTTTCCACAAAGCTACAAGAGATGTGATCATCAAAGACACCCGTATCCTTCTCTGGCTTTGAAAGTGCTGGGAGGTGGGAAACAGTAGCTTCAACAACATTCACACTGACACTGTTAGTCTGTCTCATTGCTCATGTACATACTGTATCTCTAAGCACTGTTTATTCCATCTGTGTTTAGCATCCCCTGGAACCCTTTGTGTTCCGGGGTAATCCAGCTGCATGTAATTGCACACAGTTATGGTTGGCGGCAGTATGTATCAACCTAGAAATATTTCTGTGTCAGCATATTGTGATGGATTTTTCTTTCTGTATTGAAGCATTTGATTGTAAGAAAGTGTCTCATTTCGTAGCAGAAAATGTTGTTCTGGCATCTGTATCCTGTCTTTCCTTAAATGACAATGACAACAGGAGTAGTCATTCCTTCTCTGATACCTAAAAGATCCTTTTCTCTTTGAGTGATTATGGATGCACAAATGAATAACCATTAAACATCCATACAGTTCTAGTCTACGCTTAGATTTAGGGGTAGGTTAAGGTTGCATGTACCCAACAATTAAACAGACATAGTTTCCAATCAAAAGACATGCATTTTGCGTTCTGTTAAAAAAATTTCCATGTGGGTATGACACATGGGTGAATATTCCATATGAACCTAACCCTGAGTAGGTCACTGATGACTGTTAACCTTTCATTGTTGACCCATCTAGTGTCAGGGTTAGGAGCATAATTTGATCAAATCCACCAGTGTTTTTAGAATTTCTGACTGTTTGAAACACCCAAATGGAAAAACTGTAATACTAAAATGTATGATATTTAATTTGAAATTTAACATCTTCTAGTTTCTGAAAATGTAGTATTTGGCTAAAACAAAACCCGCCTCCATCCCTAGATGGGTTCTTGTTGAGCTGCTGCAGATGTTAAGAGGTTTAAATGCCTCAGGGAAAAAATCCAAAAGGAAATGTTCTTTTTCCTTTAGTCCTAATCACAGAGGCCCCAGCTTACCTCATTGACCTGATGCATGATAACAATGCAGAGATCCGCAGAGTCTGTGACAGCACCCTGGACATCATTGCTGTGAGTATCTAGTTCTGTCTGTCAGTCAACCTTTCATGTGGATTAGTAGAATTCTGAATGCTTTGCTGATGACTCACAAGTTGATAGTAAAACCTGTGGCAGTTGTCCACTCCTTTCCATAAATCTGATTCCATCTGGATATAGCAGTGATCAAAACACAAAGCATCATCATGCATGATGCTTTTTTTCCTTTCCATACACCACAACTTACAGCAACTCCCCATGTTACTGTCCAGTATCCACATAAATGGACTGGTACTTATATAGCGCTTTTCTACTCTGTCTGAGCACTCAAAGCGCTGTTCACTACAAGCCTCATTCACCCATTCACACACAATCATACAGCGCTTTATTCTAAGCCTTAAGCACAATTAACTATCATACACACATTCACACTCCAATGTGATACATCGGGAGCAGTTTGGGGTTCAGTGTCTTGCCCAAGGACACTTCGACATGCAGACTGGAGAAATCAGGGATCGAACCACCAACCTTTGTGTTGAGAGATGACCCTGAGCCGCAGCCGCCCGCTGTGGATGTAGCGGTAACCTGTGGTACCGGAGAAAAGCAAGTACTGTACATTTCAGAATTTTTTTGGTACCAGAGTGACAAGTAATCTCTGAAGTCAGATATTTTTTTTCATTTAGTTAACTTGTCCAAGTTTAAATCGTGTGTATTCATTCATCAGAGTTTGGCTACCACCCCATAAAATGGAGCCACTATAGAAAGTTAATTTATAGTCCTAATTTTCATCTTAAAGCCCCTGATGCAAAATATTAAGAAATATGACTTAAATTTTTCAATTATTTAATTTCATGTTCTTTATTAATACTTTATTTTTGTTAACCAGTGAAGTCTTTTTAATTAAATCCCTACCTGATTAAAAGTAGCCTCATTAAGAACAGCTTTCAGTGAACTCACCATTTTAATAGAAAATACATAAGAATTTGTCTAATTTATAATCTGTACTTTTGGGATTTATTGCATATTCAAATAGGTGTGTAAAACCTTAGCAGCTAACTTGCTGTTGGTTTGCACCAATGACTGCAGAAACCTGACGGCGCCTCAAAAGTGAAGCCAGAACGTGTGTATTGCCCCTGTTGTCTGGCTGCAGTAAAGGCCCAAAGTCCCGCCCCCTCCATGTTAGTGGATGGGAGTAGGTAAAATTAAAATAAATTAGATCTCCTCAGATTAATTTTCCCAAAGCTGATTTGCACCATTTAAAGTAGTTCTTGCTATGCTGATTTAGGTTCAAATGTTCCCCTTTTACATGAGTTTGTTTTAATTTGTAATTTATGTTGTAAATTGGGACATAACCTCATGATTGGCAGCTTCGACTGCCAATCTGTTATATGTCTGGGGGAATCAGAATCAGATTTGGAAGAGCGGTCTATGTCACGTCCCAAAGGGTGGACAGAAGTTAGATACAGCGACTCCACTCCAAATCACTACTGCACAAACCCAGGTTGCAAAATCGCAAGATTCACTTCACTTTTGTGTGATGGAGAGAAGTAGAGCCACATCATCCATCTTTTATACAGTCATTAGTTTAAGAGATATTACAAGTCACACATTGTAAGCTTATGAAAAATATGTGATTCTAATATTAGTGAATCCTATTCAAGGGGTTTTCTCTGGTATAGCAAAATCCTCCCTTAAAGTCAAGCCTTCTCCTGATGGAGATATATTTGACATCAGTGATTAACTAACCAACGAATTCCTTATGATTGACAGTTGTGGTCAGCTCCCAGTCAGTGTGTGATCACTGCCAGACCTCAGATCAGTCGTAATTAGCTATAGATTAGAGACAGGCAGTGCAGTGGGGCAAAGGAAGTGTTTAATTGAAATTATCAGTGAGACCTATTAAGCTGTGAACCACATGAAAGGCGACCAGTGGGGCTCTGGAGTGTGTCAGCGACTGGACAGCAGAGGTGAGAGAGAAAGCAGAGCTGTGGACACAAACACACACAATCATTACTGCTCGGCTGTGCGGGATCCTTTTGGCAGCACACGCCATAACTGCGCAGTCCTAAAATGCTTGCCTTTGATCATTGCAGCCCCGCTCATGTACAAACACACACAAACACAGACATGGCTTCATGAGTAACTTCGTAAGAACTTTGTAGACGCTCCAAATGGGACACAGGCCAAATTCAAAGTGATATTCTTAGCCTTGGTGTATTTCCTGAGGCATATGTTCAAAAGCTCCATGTGCTTCCTCGGCCCTGCTGTCATGAACTCACCTGATTTATTTGCGATTGTTCACATAAAAAGTGTTGAAGGACCTAAGTGCTCAGTCATAACTCGAGTCATGATGCTATGTCAGCCTCTTATGAATTGGTCTGGTGACAAAACATGTCATTGCTGCTTCGGGGTGGAGAAAGGCATGCAGGGGCTCTGGATAATGGTTAATAGTCAAGGGATTTGGGTGGCTGTCTGTTCTATGTCTGAATGATTAATCTTCTGGGCTAGGGGCATTTCAGTCTCAAAGGCTGCCTTTAGCCCCTGCAGAGGGAAGAAAACACAACTCTCTGTTTGTTCGCCTAGACACGCATGCATGCAGCCGAACCAAAAGGATGGAGATGGTCTCTCTGTCTTTGACTGACACTGAAGCTCCCCTTTTGTATCAGCTATATATTTATATTCGAGAATATTCTACATCACAGTATAAAAAACTTAAAGGAGACATGAAACAGTAAACAATGTAGCAGAATAGAAGTTTACAAATGAAATTATGAACAGTTTCATTTCTCTGGTATGATCTTGCTTCACTCTTCTTCTGTCTCATCCACAGTTTAACTGTAGTGGGTCACAAATGAATTTCCTGTTGGCATCCTGAATAAGACCGTCTGTTTAGTGCTCAAATACAAATGAATCTGCAGATTATCGTCTCTTCTGTTACCTGCTGTTGAATCCTTTTCGCCCTTTCTCCGTTGTCTCATCTGCTTCCTCAGGAGTATGATGAGGAGTGGGGAAAAAAGATCCAGACTGAAAAGTTCCGCTGGTACAACAGCCAGTGGTTGGAGATGGTGGGGAACCATCAGATGGATGAGACCGGAGACCCCTTTGTGTTTGGAGAAGATGAAGAATCGTTTATTGGGAACAGGGATATCTTGGAGAGACCAGACTTGTTCTACACTGCAGGTACTGAAGGCATAAGTGGGTTTGTTCAATTTCAATTCAGCAGAGTGGTTTTTACAGGAAGTGAGATATCTTACACAGAGCTAAAGTGAAGGGTTTGCATTTCTTTGAGCGCGGATCTTAGCTAACTGACTAATTAACTGATTTATTTTCAAATGCATTTGTTTAATCCAGATGGGATCATCTCAGCAGATGGCACCATCAGTCCAGCCTTCTACACCAACTTCCAGAATGTAGATATCGAACAGACTAGATGCATGAACAGGTACAGAGCTCCTTCTTCACCTAGTCCTCTATCAAATATGAGTTTCCATATACAGTGCTGTTGGTAACTCAAGTTAGAAATGACTAAAATTCATCTCCTTTTAATGGCTCAGAGGACAGAATGTTCACAACCTTTAGAGGATATAGTGTATATTAGTGTGTATTCTGATTGTGACTGAGAGTATGTGGCAGAGGCTGTCAGTAGGGCAGGTTGTCTTTGTCCAGAAACACTGGCTGTGTCAGACAGGAAACGCTGAACTGTGGGTGTTTACCTTCAGCTCTCAGTGTCTCAGTCAGCTTATCCAGCAGCCAGTGTTGCCTTCTCATATTGCTATTCTGATTCACTATTTGCTGATCTGTGTTATTGAACCAGCCCAGGCCTGAGTCAACAGCCCCCTTCGCCAATCCCAGAAGGCATCACTCCACCCTCAATAGCTCCGTTCCAGCTTTGAGAACAAACACTCTCTGGCTGTCTCTGTGTCTCTGTGTTCTTGTAGCTCTCTCCAGGTTTCTCTCATTCCTCTGTGGCTCAAAACTACCATAGTCCCACTATGTCTCTGACATTCCACTGTGAAACATGAAACTGGAGCCGGGGAATAAAAATCAGCCCTGCTATCACTAAAACCAACTTTGAGTTTCCTCTGTCCTTTTGTAGTCCCAATATTGAGCAGCAGCTAATTCGATACGCTGCTGAGATGATGAATAGCCGGGGAAACACAGAGTTTATTCACAGTAATTTGTCTTATTTATTATCAAACTGCTCCTTGCATGTGATATAGCTCTTGCCAGTTTTTTCCCTGCCCTTGCCAGCAGGACTGTTTAGATTGGCTGTCATTAAGAAGCTGACTGTGACTAGCTGTATCCACAACACAGTCAGAGAGGACAGCGACTTGGACAGAACCATTGAGTGAAATCCTAATCAGTTCTCCCTTCACTCATTTCTCCACTGTCTTTTTTTTTTTCCTTTCCTCTTTCTGTCGTTTCTCTCTCTCCAAGCTTTGTTACCGATACCGTTTAAATATACTGTGAGCACCAAGGGAATTGGCGTCTGTGAGACTGTTTTAATTTGGCCGCTGTACTCTGAGGGATCTAGGTTAACATAATAATCAAAGCCAGATCTGCTGCTTGTTTTCAACTATGTGTGAAACAGGGTGTGAATGGGGCCTTTGAAAATTGACACATTCCTGTACAGTCACTTTTTAACTTGTAGGGTATTTGCAGGGTTATTAGAATGAGCTATTGTGTACCATTTAAATGAAATCTAGAGCCTGAATGTTCTATTGCTACGATCTGCACGACTGTACAACACAGCATGTTATGAAGCACAGTGAAGATTTTGTTGTGTGGTTCTAGCAACCACGTAAGATTTCTGTGCAATGTCAGAAATCGTCAGGTTTGTTATTATTGGAATCTTATCTGTCTGTCTGTCAGTCTAGCCGTCCGTTCATCCATCTGTCCATCCATCCATTCAACAGTAGGCAAAATAATAGGAGCTGCATTGCATTAGATTTCATAGATGTTCCTAATAAAAATCAATTAAACAACAGATTAAACATATAATAAACATTTCACCTTATTATGTAATATGGTGACATGTGGTACAGGATTGTATTGCTAATATATGATGAGGAATTTATTATTTAAATGCTGAAAGAAGAAGAATAAGGATACTATGATTTAATTGATGTGGCATAAGAACCATAAAAAATAAATTGCACACTGTGGCTGTTTTTGACCAGGGAAGTGTACTCTAAAATGTTAACAGCATATGCAGGAAAAGCTCGAATGAAGCAGTTGAATGAAAGAGCTAAAAGAAATGAATTGCTCTTTTATTAGGCCTCTCAGCCTCTAATATGTGCCCAGTTTAAAAGAAGATACTTCCAAAAAAACTTCATATGCTCATAATTACAGTGGTAGCTGGTTTTCCATCTTAGCTTATGGTGTTACGCTAATATTTACTAATTAGCGCAAAATAAAAAGTGGATCTGATGCCATTAGTAATATCACCATTTTATAGGTATATAAACTACAGTAGTAAACAAATTGAAATTGCTGGTGCCAGATTAAAGGTCAGGGAATGAGAGTTGTAAGAGTTCATTCACCTCTGGGACAGAGACTGAGCCAACCTGTAAAGCACAACATTCCATGTTGACCCTGGATATGTTTCAGATTTTATAATCAGAATACTTCATTTATCCCCGGGGGGAAATTACTTGCATTACAGGCACTCCGTCCTGCATACATATCAATAAAGAAGCTAAAAAGCAAGATAAACGTAAGACTAAAAACAGAGCGTCTGTAACAGGCTGCACACAGGTTGGCACATGCACACTAAGAGCATGCATGTGTTCATCTTACGCCATTTGGCTTTGTGAAGATCATAACTTGAAGATGAGGTGATGGGTTCTTGTGTCAGACACAGGATGAACTGAGGGGCTTCCAAGCTGCTCTAGTAGAGTACAAGAAAAAAGTATGAAAATGAGAACAACAGGTCTAACAACGGTTTAGAAAAGGGAGGTGCCCAGGTGTGATAGACAGTGTGTGACTGGAGGACTGGAGAATGTGGGGTAAACACTGTGTCTCTGGTGGACAATGTGGGACACACAAGCAGTGTTAGGCGATAGTGTGATATTTTTGTATATAGCTTAATATCGAAGAAAAATACAATAAACTGTGCAAGTTACCAGATTAGCATTGTAAAGGCTTGGTTAGTTGTAACCTGAGCAGTGACAGCAGGCAGAGATCAAAGAGAAGCCCTGGAAGAGACAGACGTATAGGAGGGGAAAATGGAGGAACACACCAAAGAGGGGAAAAGACCTGATTCCTTTTCCTGTTCACTACAGGGGAATGTTCTGATTTGACACATACTCTCTGCTCACCCTGCAGCTGTGGCTGCTCTTTTGAGGTTAAACTGGCATCTGTTGGAACACTGGGCCCCTTTGTCCCAACAACCCCCAGTCACCACCCTCCACATTTTGTCAGCGTGTCACAACACACAAAATATGGAAGGTGGCAGACAGGTTGATTTGCATATTTCATAATAAGAAATATCAGAGCTGACAGCAGCTGTGTCAGGCATCATTTCTGGTGTCCAAGCCAGCAGGGCTGAAAGAGTATTTCAAACATGTCCTGGAGAAGTTACTTGGAGCACTACTGGATATTCTAAGCAACTACACTGACAGAGCATTTCACATCCATTTCACAAACAGTTAAAATTTGATAATTTTTAAAGAATAATCTACATTTTTAGGAAATCCTTTTGCAAATGTGTTGCACAGCTGAAAACCTTTGTACTAATCAGGGAGCAAAAAAAGGAGCATAGCCTTCTTCAGGTTAGGTTAGTATCTGAATCATCAGCAGCTGTTTGTTTGTTTACAGGCTCAAAATACCCAGAAAGAAAGAACTTTCTTTAGAGACCTGTCAGTCTGTTGTTGTGCTTAGAAAGGAAGGCTATTCCATGTGAAAAGTCTCTTACCATGCTGTTAACTCTGCCCTTCAGAGAGCAGCACTAACTGGCTCTAACAAAGACAGGAAAAAGAGTGGATGCACAACTGTGCAAGAAGACAAATATCTGAGCGTGCGTAGCTTAAGACAAAGACGCCTCACAGGTCGTCAACTGGTAGCTGCACTAAATAGCAATAAATACCCATCACACATCAGTGTTAGCATCAACAGTGAAGACTAGAAGACTGGAAGAGGGTGTTGTGGACAGAGGAGTCCAAATTTGGGGTCTTTGGCTCAAACAGAGGAACATTTGTGAGACAAAGAACGGTGCGAGAACAGTGCTCAAAACAATCAGCCTAGCATGGTGGAGGCAGCGTGATGGTCTGGAGGTGCTTTGGAGGCAGTAAAATAGGAGCTTTGTACAGAATGAAAGGGACCTTGAAGAAGGAACACTATCACAAGATCTTGCAACACCATGCCATAACCTGTGGACAGCACTTGATTGGGGCCAATTTCATCCTACAACAGGAAAATGACCCAAAACACAGCTCCAAAATGTGTCCGCTACATGTAAAGCATTCTGAACCTGAGCCTGTCTGAGGTGATTTTGATAAGTCAGCACACAAAGTTGCTGAATCATTTCTAGGCTTTTTGCCCTGCAATGGAAACACAAATCCACACCCAACAGTTCCTGAACATTAGCCGTCAGCCAAAATTCTAACTATAATGGAGTGTCCAGCACTATCTCCGGATCTGAACCCTATTGAGCCATTCTGGAAGCAACTTGATCACATGGTACAGAGAAAGACCATCATCTTGTGGGAGATGCTCCAGAAAGCATGGGGTGAAATCTCATCAAATTACGTTGAAAAATTGACAGCTAGAATGTTTAAGGTCTGTCAGGCTATAATCGCTGCAAAAGGTGTTTTTTGATGAAGACAAAGTTTGAAGAACAGATTCATCATTTCCATTAAAATCATTATTTCTAACTCTGACAATATCAACATGTCCTGTTCATTTGCTATATTTCCTATTCAGACTAATTTCATGTGTGTTCCCATGGAAAACAAGAGAGTTTCCAAGTGATCCCAAACTTTTGAGCAGTGTGTGTGTGTGTGTGTGTGTGTGTGTGTGTATATATAGATATATGTAAACTTCTCCTGTTTTAGGTCAGTTAGGATTGCCAAACTTGTTTCTATTTGCTAAATGCTGCAATAATATTAGAGAGAATATTTTAGAGAGATTTTTATTAATTTCTCCAAAGTCAGAAGTTTACATACACAAAGATTACTATGCCTTTAAACAATGTGGGAAAGCCCAGATGACGATGACATGGCTTTGGAAGCTTCTGATAGGTTAACTGACAACATTTGAGTTAATTGGAGGCTCACCTGTGTATGTATTTTAAGTAGTCCCAAAGTGGCTTAAGGACAACAAAGTCATTGTTTTGGAGTGGCCATCACAAAGCCCTGATCTCAACCCCATAGAAAATTTGTGGGCAGAATTGAAAAGGCGTGCGAGCAAGGCGGCCTACAAACCTGACTCAGTTCTGTCAGAAGGAATGGACCAGAATTCCAGCAAACTATTGTAAGAAGCTTGTGGAAGGAAACCCAAAACACTTGACCCACGTCATACAGTTTAAAGGCAATGCTACCAAATACTAAGGAAATGTATGGAAACTTCTGACTTCAAAGAAAGTAATGAAAATCACTCTAAAATATTCTCTCTCATTATTGCAGCATTTAGCAAATCGAAATAATTTTGGGAATCCTAACTGACCTAAAACAGGAGAAGTTTAGTCTGATTTCATTTCAGACAGTGGGAAAAAATGTTTGTATCTTTTTACTCAGTGTATGGAAACCTCTGGTTTCAACTGTACATACCGTATGTCAACCAACTAGACATAGTGTGGTTAATAAGGAAGACTGCAGTTGTAATAGATGTAGCAATCCCAGATGACAACAACATCAGGAAGAAGGAGTATGAGAAGATCGAGAAGCACCAGGGCTGAAGGAAAACCTGGAGCAGATGTGGAAGGTAAGGTACAAAGTGGTCCCAGTGGTAGTAGGAGCATTAGGAGCTGTAACCTCCAAACTGGAAGAGTAGCTCCAGCAGATTCCAGGAGCATTATCAGAGGTCTCTGTCCAAAAGAGAGCATTCCTAGGAACAGATAAGATACTGCAGAGATTCCTCAAGCTCCCAGGCCTCTGGTAGAGAACCCACGGAGTGAGTGGGGAATTTTTAAAACCTTCCTCAGAATCACATCAGGATTTTGGAAGACAAAATCGTAACCCAACTCCCAGGCAATCACACAAGTCACCATCAAGTGCAGATTATAACAAAGTGATTCACTGTCTCCAGTGTTGTTCTGCATAGGCCTCAACCCCCTCAGCCAGCTCATCACAAAGAGTGGGTACGGACATAGGTTCAGGAGTGGAGCAACCATCAGCCACCTCCTGTACATGGATGACGTCAAGCTGCATGTACACCAGGAATGAGCGCGACATCAACTCACTGATCCACCTCACCACGATCTACAGTGAGAACATCAGGATGTCATTTGGATTGGATAAATGTAGCCGGATGGTGGCCAAAACATACTGAGGGGGTGGCGCTACTAGAAGGCGGGATGATGGACATAAAGAACAGCTACAAGTACCTGGGTATCCCACAGACCAACAGGAACCCTGATAAAGATGCAAGAAGAAGCCACAGAAACTGGCTGGCTTACTGGAAGCAGGCAGATGGTGTGACTTAGAGTTCCAGTGTTCCTCCAGCATTCTTTACCCTGGCTCTCAAATCCCCCCTGACAGCCGTAGCGTGCGGAAAGGAAAAAGACATATTTCTGCCCTGAAAAGTGGGAGAGGAGATTGTGGAGGAGGTGAAGCAGCAGGGGGCAAAAGCAAAACACAGAGCAAGGAGGAGATTGGGGAGGGGGTTGGGGTGGTTATGGCGCAAGCTGTGTAACTGATCGCTGGAAGTGATTTGGCTAAAAACAACATGTCATTATAGGAGCTTGCAGGGGCAAAGCAAACAGCTCGTATTTTAGAAGGCCAGGAGAGGACGACGGTCTGGGCAGCAGAATTCTCGCACTTCCAGAGAAGAAAGAAAGAATTTGTGAGATGTGGCGTCATCCATCACAGCCCGGTTTATCCATCAGCTGCTCCATCCTGACAAGGCAGCTGGGCCTGACGCACTGACCCCTGCACCAGGCTTAAACTCCCAGCAGCTGGTCAGAAGATGGAGCATGAAATCGGCCCCCACCTTCTGAATCTACATCCCCATAGTAACTGATTTATACGGTGTAGATACAAGCCTTTTATCATCCCCCCTCAAACAGGCCCCTGTTGTAGGGCGGAGGGCAGCCAGGTCCTCAAGTTCTGGCCGTCAGCCCTCACTCTCGTCACAGCGTTGTGTTTTGACATTTCTTTAGTTTTTATGGCTTGGCTGCTCTGCTGTTTACCCCTGCAGCCATTAGCAGACTATAACTCATAGACTCATTGTGATGTCCAACACCTGCATCAGTGCAGATGAATATTACATTAACTTTTTATGAGTCTTTTTTTGTTTGTCCAGTACCATGACTGAGTCACTGAACTGGCCATGGGG
>VUQH01035507.1:0-15061 GCA_015106775.1 Etroplus canarensis | reverse complement strand
GTTGGTGTGAGGGAAGAGAATGCAAGGGATAGGGTGAGATGGAGGCAGATGATTCACTGTGGTGACCCCTAAGGGGAGCAGCCGAAAGAAGAAGAAGAAGTTCTCTTGTAAAACCCGTCTGCTCAGAATTCAGGTTTTAGTTTAGCAAATAAACCCATTTTATTTATTTTATTTTTAATGTAGCCGTATGATGTTGTACACTACATGTGTCATGTTCAACTTCTGACAGACAATGACGTTCGAGCCAAAACTTGCCTTATATCTTCACATCTCAGGAGTAAAATTGAAATTTTAAGCTTGACAGAAAAAATGTGATTTATATTGAAACTTACATTGATATAAAAAAATACTACTGTGGTGAATTTTTCCAATATTGCCCAGCTCTAGAAGGACATATGGTAAATGGACTGGTACTTGCACAGCACTTTTCTACTCTAAGCGCTCAAAGCGCTTTTCACTATAAGCCTCATTCATCCATTCACACTCTAATGGATGCATCGGGAGCGATTTGGGGTTCAGCGTCTTGCCCAAGGACGCTTCGCCATGTAGACTGGAGGAGCCGGGGATCAAACCGCCAACCTTCCTGTTGGAAGACCTACTGAACCACGGCCGCCCATGTCTGCTACATTACCAAGAAAGGACCTGAACGCCTGCGGGGCCAGAGGGCTTTCTCACTCCCTTTGAATGGAAGCTGGTGTGGTCTGCAGTCCTAAACCAAAAGGGCTCAAACTCTGTATCCTGTGATCTGTGAAGGATGACTGTGGCGTGGAGTGATGCGCTGTGAGCTGTCTCTTTAAGTTAGACGCATCTCTCTTTGCTGCGCTGCATTTCCATGTTGACTTGTTCTCGAAGACCAGAGGCTGCACTATCAATCAGAAATTGGGGGCTTAGCAAGATAACTTCATTTCTGAAACCGGGTGTTTTTAGCGTTACGAAGGTGGTTCACTTCTCACTGGGATACGCCGCCACGGTCAGTTACGCTGCACACCTAACTCACTTCAAAGCAGGCTGCGTTAGAGATAAGAGTTCAGGTCATGTGCAACCACCACCTACTGACTAATCCATTCTCTGCAACAACCGTTCCTGGAACAGCCCGTGTCAAGAGGGTCCACAGTTAGGTCATAAGTTTTGGGACAGACGCATTCCTCAATTTTGCCTCTACACACCACCACAGTGGATTTTAAACCAACCTGTCAAAATGTGATTGGAGTGCAAATTTTCAGATTTAATTCAAGGGTTTGACAAAAGAAGCACATTAACTGTAGCAATTGCAGCCATTTTACCTACAGATCCCATCTTCAGAGGCCCAAAAGTAATGAGACAGCTTCATGGTCAAGTGAGGCTTGTCCTCTTATGATTCCATGAGAAACTAAGCAGATAAAAGTATAGAGAAGGAAAGGAACACCTAATGATCCAAAGCGTCAAACATGTCAAACATGGTGGAGGCAGTATTATGGCACTGACGCATATGACTGCCAGGTCACCAGTGTTGTTGATGTGACTGCTGATGGAGGATGAATTCTGAAATGCACAGAGCTATGCGCTCTGCTCAGATTCACCTAAACGCAGCACAAAGCGTAGTGCAAGGGCAATCCAAGGGTTTTTCAAGGTAATCAAACAGGATAGTCCTCAACTGCCAAGTCAGTTCCCTGCGAACGCTGACACACGTTCACACACCTTACTTGCAAGTTACTCATAAGTCAAAATGCTTCGAGATAATATCAAGCGTACCCAAACCGTATTTCTAACCTATGAGTAACATGCTTTGAACCCATGTGTAACTTATATCTAACTTATCTCCAGCACACATTGACGTATGTAGACGCATTTGACGTGTTCCTGACAACCACAGAACTTACTGAACGTGTTTTTAACTAATAGCAAACTTATAATGCCGTTTTGGCAATTATGGAAAGGTTCTATACAAGATGCTAATATGTTATGTATACGTCCAACTTGTAATGAATACGCTATGTATATGTCCAAAGTAACATCAGTAGATCTGTGTATGCCAGGGTTTTAGAGAAATTTTGATAAGCTGGCATATACTGGCTAAATTGTCGAGGTGTGACGGGGCTAAACATATAAACTGATTAGTATTTGTGTCCGCGTAGTGTAGTGGTTTACACTTTTGCCTCACAAGTGAAAGGTTCCTGGTTTAATTCCAGGTGGGGGCACAAGCCCCTCTCACCATGGAGGGTTGCATCAGGAAAGGCATCCGGTGTAAAACCGCCGCCAAATGACCAATAGCGGGTTATTCCGCTGTAGCGACCCCTTGGGGAAAATACAAGGGAGCAGCTGAAGGTACAATACTTATTTTATATGCCTTTCCCCAAACCGCCACATGGTTCATGTATGGAACAATTAGGGAACAATATAGTACACATCATGATTTTTGACTTAAAATAACTTCAGTTTTATGTAATACTGCAGTACTTTTGGACATTAATTTGTTAAAGTACGTATGAAGTATTAGACTACAGAGCAATGATTAATGTTTAACACATTTTAAATCTATTACACTGTAATTGCTGCTCTTTAAAAATTTAAATATCCATCAGGAAAAAAACACTTAGGTTACTAAAAAAAACCCACTGATTGGCCTTGATAAGAGTTTGCTCTTTTTCAGGCAATCAGCGGACAACACTTCCTGATTTGAATGTCTTCATCGTGTAAAGAGACTGTTTCTTTAAGAGCATCATATGAGGAATGGCTACCCAGAAATGCTAGTGACTTTCACTTTTAATGGAAATGACACAGATCTAATTGGAAATGGCCTCGATCTTGATTACTCTAATTATACACCTGGAGTCGACAACACACAGGATACTCGCCTCAGCGCCAGTGTTTTTAATAGGACTATATGCTTAATTGGTTGACCTTTTTAAAGCTTGTGGTATTATTAAAGCTGTAATTAAGAGTCCTGTTAGAATCTGAGATCCTGTCAATTAAATCCTTAAACATAAAGACCGAGGGCTCTCCAAAACCCCCGGCAGTCATCGTATGAAAACCAACAAAGTTTTCCGAAAAGTCTGGGGAGAGCATCTGGAAAATGTGAAAACATCTCTTCTGCTTCTGTTCCAGTGTGGGTAGAGTTACACACGGGAGATCTCAGACGAAGACTCGCTCAACCTCCGTCTACAGCATTCATAAAACATCCACTTTGTGCTCACGATCAACGTCTCATAAATGTTGTCGCCGGCGGATGGCAAAGATAGTCCTCGTGGCTCTGCCTGTTCTTCAAACTGTTGATGCACAGTAAATCAAGGAAATTGCACATGCGTCTGTGCATCGCACGTCAGCCCGATTCCCCTCCTCCCCCCTCTGCCTTCAGTGCTGCAGTGCAGAGCAGCTGCACTCGGGAGAAAGAAATGGGTCATTTCGCCCCAGATCGCCTTCGTAACCTCTCAGCTCATAATGATCATGCTTAATGAGCGGGACGCTCTCCAGGCGTTCTTCAGCGTCGTTGCGCGACGCGGGCTGCCTTTCAGCAGTCAGGCGGCCACCCCGCAATCCCACCGCGCCCCGCCGCGAGTCTGCACTAAAAGAATAGCACCTTGATTCGGGCTCTAACTCGAGTGTTACCCAGGGTGTCACTTTGAAGGCTGGCTGCAGCTGGGAGGTGCGTATTTTCCTCAAGGTTTCGTCGAAACGAGATCGGTGGAGTCTGACAGATTGCATGCGACGCATGAATGCGCCGACAAATTGCGTTTCCCACGTCAAAACCGGAGCTGATCAGTGTAAATTATGAAAATACTGTGCGGTGGCAAGCGGTTATGTGCTGCCTCAACTTTCAGCAAACTCCTACAACAAATTAAAATGAGAATAAATTACACAAATTAGTGAATTTCAAAAATGAAAAGTAAAGAGACGCTATGTCTTCAAATTAATTTCACTCAGCCACGATAAGAAGCTCTTTTTTCTGGGTTCCATATCTTACCCCAAAGCACTTCAGCATAAGTATCAGAGGAGGTAGGGATCAAACCACTGACCTTCTCAATAAAGGACAACCCCCTCTACCTCCCGAGCCTAACTGCCACTTATTAACAGAAGACGCTTATTAAATAAGCAGTTCGGAAAATGGATGGTGGGTAGTGGAAGATGATCCAAAAACTCAATTAGTGATGCATGGTGTCACCATGAAGATCAGCGTCCCCATAGTGCAGTGGTTTACACATTTGCCTCACAAGTGAAAGGTCTCTGATTTGACCCCAGGAGAGGTCACAAGCCTCTCTCACCATGGAGGGTTGCATCAGGAAGGGCATCCAGCGTCAACCCTCTGCCAAATTACCAATGCGGATGAATCCGCCGTGGCGACCCCCCCCCGGGGGAGAATACGAGGCAGCAGCAGAAGGTACGTGGTGTCATCACGAACACGCTCCTTCACACGTCATCCTTTTCTTTTTCTGAAAGTTTTCGTAATGCTCTACGCAGCCCTGTGAGAAACAAACACCCCACGATTCAACAGTTTGCACAACCACCTTCAGCAGCAGTAACTAATAACCACGTGATGGTTTTCTGCACGACTTTATCAGTCAATTCTGGCCCTCCCTTCTTTACAGCCTCGCTTTGATCGGCATTTATTTATCTACAGCTCTACGTACACAAAAGCGATTACAAATAAAAATGAAATCAACTGTGTTGTTTTGTAATGAATCCAGAAGTAAGTAGTTGTAATTGTATCCACTGAGTGTCGTAATGATTTGCAAAATTTCCTAAAGACCTTGTATTGTAGTGGAAGTCTGGGTACCGCTTTTAAAATTTCCAAAACCTTCGAGAACAGTTACAATTGCATAAACCTTTAGGACATGTCACAAAAGTTTCAGACTGCTGTAATTGCTTTGAAACATCATAAATGCAACCTAACGTGTCATAACCACATATAACTGGTTTTTCCCTCAACAAAGTTTCATGGACGTTCATGAAGATTTCATAAGGCGTTGAGGCATTCATAACATTTTCCTTCTGTTTCCAAAACATATTTTGCGTTTTATATTGTAACTGCTCTGTAATGGTTTGTAAGGAGTCATAAACACATCATAACAGTTTCTTATCCATTTTGTAAAAACTGCACTCCAGAGGCCACGCCGCGACAGATCACCGCAAATTTCACATCGCATTGCTTCGTAATCAATCGCATTAGCGGAAACTCAGCTTTAAGGTGTCGCCACAGCATTTCAGTTGGGTTGAGGTCTGGACTTTGACTGGGCCATTGTGACGGCTTGATTCTTTTCTTTTTCAGCCATTTTTGTTGGGGGTGTGCTGCTGTGCTTTGGATCATTGTTCTCTTGCTTTGCCCAAGTTCATCCAAGCTTTAGTTGTAGAACAGATGGCTTCACATTTCACTCAAGAATACTTTGGCAAACGGGGGTGAGGGGGTTCACGGTCAACTGAAAGACTGAAACATGCCCAAGTCCTGTGGCTGCAACATGAGCCCAAATCATCACCCCTCCACCAGCGTACTTGATGCTTTTGTAGACCTCTTAATTCCTACGGAAGCATTAAGGGTGTTCTTAGTTTTCCCAGGACTACACGTGTTAAGAGAAATCACAATAATTTTAGCCTTTGTTTGCAACAGAAGTTTGGCCAATATAGAATTAATGTTTGAGGATATAATATCTGAGGGTAATTTTTCAGCGACAGCACTGTGCACAATCCTGCCATGCATTTTAAGTTTACACATTAATTTTTTGTCTGAATGTTGCTTCCTAAAAGCAGACTACAAACCATCCATCTCTCCAGTCTTGCTTCTTTTCACGTCCTCTTCTTCACCCAACAGCTTTTGATGGAACAAAAGACAGAATAAGTGTGGCTTTCAGGGATATCCCTCATTTTAAATGTAAACCTTGTTTTTATAGTCGATGTCAGATTCATTTGTACAATTGCAGCGTTTCCAGCTGGTTGAAGGTGACTCAGTGGTCACTTGATGGTTCATTAAGAGCCCATATTAAACCTGAGCTGCTGCGGAGGAAGCGCGTTTACTCAGAATGAACTAATGTGCGAGTTTGCTTTACTCCACAAAGTGTTCATGTTGCACATGCATTTACAGGGGAATACTTCCTCATCGTGGGCTGGCACGATTACACCAGGATATCACTGATAAAATAATACGGCACTGGCAACAACAGCTGCATCTGCCTAAATTCCTAAATATCGTTCACAGTTCTGGGTGTGAACAGCGTGATGGCACGTCGTTAACACGATGCGAATGATTTGAGCTCGGAAGATAAGAAGTCTGAGGCATTGTTAATTACTCTGTCCACTTTCAGAGCTCAGCTTATTTTATTTTTTCCACAAGTCACTTATCTCGTCAATTTAATTGGGGGTATGTTGCCAGTTCTGTGGTTTCACATCTCAAAAATCCTCCCTCTACCATTATCAGATACAGCACGACTGTATATTCAGCAGGCTAGATTATCATGCACAGCTATGATGTGCTCCTATCTGAACAAACCACCCCAAAAAAATGGATCACTTACAAATGATTCAGAAATCTGCTTCCTGACTGTTGAATAGGACCAGAAGGAGAGAGCATCTTACTCCTGCAGCCTACTTGATACACTTCCGACGTGTGAGCCAGGACGGTCTCAGGTTCTCTGCTGAGGCAGCTGTTAAGTTTTACTCTCTGAGCCAGCAGAAGCTGACAGCAGCTGAAAGTGTCGCCGTCCTTAATGGGGACCCATCGTGCTTACTAGCTTTGCGTGATTCACAGCACGAAATAATGCTCAGTTTACGCTGGGCCTTGGTGCGGCTTCTCGGTTCACCTGCCGTCGCCTTCTCACGTCTCCCTTTAGGCCTCCTTCTAAGTGGCTGCCTCTCAAACAGAAGGTGGGTGGGGTTTCTGAACTCACAGCGACTTCATACAGAACCTGAAAAGTCTAAAACTGAAGCCTGAGCTTTTGGCTCAGAGGGATTACACATACACTGACCTCATTATCTCAGTCTTTAACCTTGTTAATGTAAATATCTAATCAGCCAAATCACTTGGCAACAATTCAATCCATTCAGATGCGCAGACATGGTCAAGACGACCCCCTGAAGTTCAAACCGAGCATCAGAATGAGCAAGAAAAGTGATTTAAGTGACTTTGAGTGTGGAATGCCAAATGGGCTTCTGCCGGGATTTTCCTGCTCAACCATCTCTCAGATTTATAAAGGATGGTGTGGACAAGAGAAAATATCCAGTGAGCACCGGTCCTTGGTTAATGCCAGAGGTCAGAGGAGAATGACCAGTCTTCTTCAAGCTGATAGTAAGGTAACTACAACTGAGGCATGCAGAAGAGCATCTCTGAATGCACAAACCTTGACGCAGATGGGATGCAGCAGCAGAAGACCACACTGGGTGCCACTCCTTTCGGCTAAGAATAGGAAACCAAGGTGACGGGTTGCATGGAGTCACCAAAATTGGACAACAGAAGATTAGAAAAATGTCTTATCTAATGAGTCTCAGTTCTGCTGTGACAGTTGGATGGTAGGGTCAGAATTTGGCATGAGCAACATGAAAGCTCAGCTCCATCCTGCCTTTTATTAATAATTCAGGCTGCTGGTGGCGTAATGTTGTGGGGGACATTTTCTTGGCACACTCTGGGCCCCTTAGTGAAAGCTGAAGATCATTTACACGCCACAGTCTACAGAGTATCGCTGCTGACCACGTCCATCACTTTATGAACTCAGTGTGCCTGTCTTCTGATGGCGGCTTCCAGCAGGATGATGCGCCGTGCCGTCAAGCTCAAACCATCGTGTACTCAAACAGCCTCCACAGTCGCCAGATGTCAATCCAACAGAGCACTTTTGAGATGTGGTGGAATGTGACATTTTTGCATTGTGAATGTGCAGCGAACAAGTCTGCAGCAACCATGTCCATATGGACCAAAATCTCTGAGGAATGCCTGGAAGAGGGTGCTAGCAAGGCGCAGCCTTCGTTTGAGAGCCACTGCTTTCTCCAGTCACTTCTTCATCTGTTTTCATGCATATTTAAGTAAGTATTTCTCTTTACAAACTGGTGTTATTACCTTTTATTTCCTGTTTTGCTGTTTACTATGTGAACTCTCTCATTATCTGCCTTGCCAGTCAGCTGTAAAGCACTCAGAATTGCACAAGCATGTAGAACGCTGCTGTACAAATCAGGTTTGATGCATTGATTGATTTAATTGTGTGCGGCTGAGTTTTCAGAATGTGCTATTATTAAACTACTGAATGGAATGTAATCCATATGCTCTCAGCCAATGCATTAGTGTACTGCACATAAGCCTGTTACATAACAAATGCATATAGCCTTCAGGGAGAGTGCACAGAAAATAAATGAAATAGTATTATAATTTGCTGCAGCAGGCTAAGCTTATAGAGGAATACACAGCGCTGGAGCTACAGGTAGGAATACACAGTCCTCCTTGGGTTTGTTGCTGCTCTACAGCGTCTCTGTCCTCATCAGCTTTGACTTTTCATTGAAGCACCCCCCCTCACCTCTTCGCCCCTGTCAAAGTAAAGGAGAGACAGGCCCTTGATGAGTGCACCTTTGATCTCTCCGAGGCGCCTCTGCTCCTCCTCCTTTCATTCTCCCATCATCCTCCCTCTCCTCTCTGCCGGGGAGCTGTCAGAGTTCTGAAGCCCCAGTCCGCACTCTGCTCCCTCATCCCGACTGGCCACGTCTCCGGCCTCTTTCATCCTCTCGCCCCAGCGCTTCACGAAGGACTCGGGACCAAGGAGGACCAAAGTCTCACCGCGGCCAAGGAGCCACCCCCCCAGCACTCGGCCCTGCAGTCAGTCTTTAGTTGGCATCAAGGGCGCATTCCTCACCGTTCACTGTTGCAATCACGCCACTGACGCACCGGCAGTGTAGTATCTAAATGTGAAGAACAATGAGGTGCCATGGTTGATTTTGCATCATTAAATGTGCGACTCTCTAAAGACACTCTTTCTCTCGCTTTCTGTTTATTTATTAAACTATCCAAACAATTCGGAGCCAGAGGGAGGTGTTTCAATCACAGCTCAGCCCATCATTTAGTCTCGTTATTTACACTACGTCCTCCAAGCTGCTTGTTTATCACCACTCCGCTGATCTCAAAGCAGTATTTCACTTCAGAAGAACAGTTGGACTTGGAGCTCCCGTTGTGGGATTTGCGTGTCATCTCTGCAGCCCGGCATTTGTTATCTTCCCATGAAGAGATCCAGTGACCGGGCCATGCTTCAACAACGCAATGAGCCGAGCCCCGCTCCACTCCCTCGTGCTATTATATATTCAATTAAATTCCTAGCCTCCTTGCAAGTAATGGTGATGAATATGCAGGGTGTTAATTTCTTTGTGTCACAGTCTCAGATGAAGGAGACATTGGGAGTTGACAAAGCGAGCGAGTTGATTGGATCCCTCGTCGCCGCGGGGCAGACTGGTGGAGGTTAATGGTTTGCAAGGGCAAAGTGTTCTAAATGAGACGTTTCTTCATGCCAGCGCGACTGGCACACTTTGCATCACTGAAAAATGGCAAATAAGAAGAGGTGATGCATTCCAAGAAAGATGCTCAGGCTTTTGTTAAACCTCCACTATCTGTGGTTTCAACAGCAAAAAGAGGGTCCTCTTAGGTACAACAGGGTCAGTGCGAGAACACTCGTTTACCCTTACTGCCTTTTTCAAGTTGTTTGTTCAACACATGCCATAAACCTGAAGAGTCAAGATTTTTTTTGTTGCCTCAAGTCCCATCATTCAACACAACCTGGTGGCCTGGTGACTCGGGGCCCATAAAGACTGGGACGTCAATGACGTAGGAGCTCATCCAGCTCAAGATCATCACAATTCCCAGATTACTGTAATGTGTGAAGTACAGAAAGAAAGTGATTACGTTTTCTTGTCATTGGTTGGGCTGTGTTGCACAAACTGACCAGAATTAAAATCCACTGAGAAGTAAAAGAGGCTCGCAAACAGTCATCCAGGACAACGACCCTAGTTCTTGACCAGCTCTAACCTAGCTTAGAATACCACTATGCCGGGGCGGGGCATCCAAATACATAATTTATGAACAGTTCTTGTGAAAATGGAGACATGCCAAGAAAACAGTAGCTATGACCTTGAGCACAATTTGGGCGAGGGCCCAGTAGGTGATTATCGTGTGCAAGTTTGATCAAAATCTGATCAATACTCCAGGAGGAGCAGCAAAATCTGTGACTTGAGGACGGCTGGACAGACAGATGGACAGCAGGCGCCACGGGTCCTTTGGCCGAATGAGCTAAAAATGCCAGGGGAGTTTCACTGATCACGGTTATGAGTTCCACCTGTGAAGCAAGCCCTCACTAACAAGTTTTCTTGCAGTACTTCCACAATAAAGGTTGCTTATGAGGCTATTAAAAGAAAGCGGGGGTTGTTAGTGTCGTTGATCACACAGCAGGAAGGTGATGCTGGCGGTGCAGACCTCCACAGTGCAAGTGTTTCACTCGCACTGGCAGCTAAAAATAGAAGTGTGCAGACTGTGAAGTGTACTGAAGAGCACGCGTGAGAATTAAAGGTATAAACGGCAGCTTCTAGACGAGTCAAGATGGCACTGACATCCCTGGTGTAATTTATGGTGGATTTGCTCCATCTCTGTCGGACACACACACACGCGCACACACACACACACACACACACAGAGCAGGCAGTCCAACCATAAAGCGACCAAAACTGTGAACCCAGGTGTAGCGAAGGGTAACATTTTTCTAGACTACACGGTAGCTCTGCCGTGATTGCATTCGAACTTCTGAACGGGCCGATCAAAAAGTTAGAAAGTGCTCCCTTGCACCACCGAGACGGCTCAACTGAGGAGAAGTCACTGCCCCTAGTGGAGGAGTTCAGATATCTCAAGATCGTGTCCGTGAGTGAGAGGAAAATGGAGCCGGAGGTTGACAGAAGGATCGGCGTGGCGTCAGCAGAGGTGCGGATGCTGTACCAGTCTGTTGTGGCGAAGGGAGAGCTGAGCGTGAAAGCAAAGCTCTACATTCCTACCCACACCTATAGTCACAAGCTCCTGGTAGTGACCAAAAAAATGAGATGTCGATTACAATCGGTGTATCTGGCATTATTTTCATGTGATCTTAACGGTGACGGCCCTGATTCAGTGCTGACATTAGAGGAAAGATATGAATTAAAGCTTATTTGCTGCACAATCCTTGTGACGTTTTCAGGAATTATAAAATGCACACCATGGCAGAGCAGCAAGGTCCCAAACCATCACAAAATGGTGACCTGCTAAATGTTCACAATGTCAGCTAGTGAAACTGGCTGTCTGTACATATGAAAAGGTGCGAGCCTGATGTTTGCAACGCTGCTTTCTGCTCATAAGGACAGCAATAATAGATTTGTTACAGAAAGTGTCTTCTGCGTGTCTAAACTGTGCCGGTCATCAGTGTCACCGGCTCATCCCCGACCGTCACACGTTCGAAATCTTTCGACACGGAGCCAATGCTATAGTGTAGAGCCCAACTGTCATTGTCAGAGCAGCGCAGAAACATTCAGTCGAGGGAGTTCTGGATTAGATGAGCTTTATTTTTGGTGACACCACAAACCATGATGTTTCCTCCACCATGCCTCACAGCAGGAATGAGGTTTTGATGTGAATTCCCTTTGCTCATGCTGATGCTCATTTCTGTCTAAGTATAGTTAGACTGTGACTGTATCTTGTGTGTTGGATGATAATTAGACCATATTTTATAGGTAATTAAAGTGTAAAATTGATGGCAGTTTTTAGAGTTATTAGATATGAAGTTACCTTCCAAAAGCCTCAGGACAATGGTCCAGGGCTTATGGCAGTCATGAAAAAAGATGAAGAATTTGTATGGTATGTATGTATCATTTTTATAAATTCATGTGTAGTTCACGTCAACTAGCGTGGATTCACAGATCTCTAATTTGTTGGAAAAAAAAAGAGAGCACCTTTTCCAAAACCTGTCAGTTACTCCATAGTAATTTCTTTCTGATTGTATTTTGCAAGCAATGTTGAAATAGCAAGAAGACCATGAGTCACACCTTGCCAAACAAAAGGAGGCAGCCAATGGTTGCCTTAGGAACCCTTGGAGCGGCAAGAACAGCTTGCACTCTACATGAAAGGGATTTGTTCACTCCTACTCCAAAGTTACCGCTTCTCTTACTGCAAAGCCATTACGACTTCAGAGGAATCGGTGGCTTCAAATGAGTGTAAAAATTTAAGTTGTGAGCAACTAACAAAGTCAGGCGAGCCTAAACTGCTTTTCCCCAGACTCCCAATAGATCAAGCTTTGACCTGATAATAAATGATTCTGCTTTAAATGTGGTATGAGTGTGTTTGTGATATTGAGGAGACTGAGGAGAAGTCGGTATATCCCCTTGGCTTGAATAGATTATTTGCTTACAGAAGCCGAACGAACACTTGCTGAGAATTATACTGACATCTGATGAGGCCCTTTGTTTGCAGAGACAGGGAAAGAACTAGATGGAGCATATTGATTCAATGTACATAATTACTATAGCCACATCAGTGGTGTGACTATAGTGATAAAGGACCTGAGTGGAGAGAGTTGCATGATTTTACACTTAGCATTCAAAGCACACTTGCATTTTTTTTGTCTGAGATATGAAATCTGACAGCCTTTATACTGGCTACTGAGATAATAAAACATTTAACATGACTTAAATACCTTTTTTTGCCTGAGGGCATCATCCTTTCAGACTTTACCATCATTCAGTACAAGGGTGCTGGTTCATATAAAGGCAGATTCTGTGCCTGAATGCAGCTCATATTTGATTCTTATTTTTTATTTTGAGCCACTTACACGAAAACCAGAATATGAATGACATGGTAGCTCATAAGGCTCACAATGCATCACAATTCACAGGTTATGATAATGCGTAATGTGCAGGAACAAAGTGATAGGTTTACTTAGCAATGGTTGGCTGTATTGCTGATAATTAAAATCCACTGACAAGTCGAGGAAGGCCACAAAAAGACGTATGAGGACAAGTTCTTGACCAGCCCTGACCTGGCTTATAAGGATTCACCTTCGGCTGTTCCTCTGAATTCTCCCCAAGGGAGCAGACTAATCCACATGGGAAATTTGGCAGAGGATTTATGCCAGATGCCCTTCCTGACACAGCCCTCCATAGTGAGTGGGGCTTGTGTCTCCACCTGGAATTAAACTGGGGACCTTTTGCTTGTGAGGTGAATGTGTAAACCACTACACTATGGGGGGGCGCCACCCTAACCTAGCTTATAAATTAACCTAATGACAGCACTTACGGTATGTATAGACAGTAGAGGTGCTCTGTCCCCATGGTGAAGTGGTTTTCACCTTTTCCTGACAAGTGAAAAGTCCCTGGCTCGATTCCAGGCGGGGGAGACAAGCCCCAGTCACCATGAAGGAAGGGAATCCTGCATAAAACCTCTGCCCAATTACCAATGTGAATTCATCTGCTGTGGCGACCGCTTGGGGAGAATACAAGGGAGCAGCCAAAGGTACACTCATAGACAGCAGAGGTGCTCACATAAGGTGCTCACTTTATGAACATTACAATACTGTTAGGAGTAGCGACTCTTGTGAAACTGTAAGAGTGCCCGTAAAACAACAGTTATGACCTTGAGCACAAATTGGGCGAAAATTCAATTGGTGATCATTCTGTGCACATTCACTCAAATCTGACCAACACTGGGAGGAGTAGCGATTCTTGTGACAATGGAAAAGCGCCTGTAAAACACCAAATATGACCTTGACTTTAGGGCACCGTTTGGGTGAACGCCCATTAGGTAATCACTGTGCGTAAGTTTGATTAAAATCTGACCGTTACTGTATGAGGAGTAGAGATTCTTGTGAATTCGGCATGGCTAGAAAGACAGACAGCCAGAAGCCTCACCATGGCATTAGCTCATCAGTCCTTCAGCCTGGATGAGATCAAATTTAGTTTTTGGTCCTGAAAGGTCTGAGTTACTCATTTTTATGAAGCGAGACAATACAACAATTTTTCTTCTCAGACATTCCTTCCCTTCATCCGCGAAAACTTTGACTGCCAAGTATAACCAGCTTATCTCCCACATTTCCCTGCATTTCCCTCCCTCTCCCTTCCTCTCACAAAATCCACTGTGAAAATCGATGATAGTGACAGAGCGTAGGAGGCAGAGGCTGCCAGAACAGTGTCACCCAGAGTCGCTGATGTCACCTCCACTGCACACTGCACAGGGAGCACTGCCAAAGTGCGACTTTTTACCGCTGATTCAGCCAGCACTCAGCCTGGCAACCATGGTGACGTGCATCGTGGGATGCCTCTGAGTGTCATTAACTGGCACGGATGAGTGTTGGTCGTGGCAGAGCACTGTCACATGCTTTTGCCATCACACGGCTGCACCTGGTGCGGGTCTCAAAGGAGCGACGGTAGGTGGGAGGGAGGCGAAGGGAAGGAGAGGAAGCAAAGGAACGAGACGGCACGACAAAAAAGGAGGGACGGAGAGATGAAGGCAGATCTGAAAGGCGGGAGAGGAGCGAGGGCCAAACTCATGAGAGACAGAGAGCAAGAACCCACAACACAAGGTGAGAAAGCGAGAGGCAGAGTGGGAAGCGGGAAGAAAGACAGGCGAGTGAAGTCAGGCTGACTCATTCCCTGCGGCTCCTCTGAAAATGCTCTTTCGTCTTCTGTTCTCTGTCTACCGAGTCCTCAATAACACCACGCCGAAAAAGGCCAGGCCATCCCGCACGGGCGAAACAAGTAACAGGTTCATAAAGAACTACCTGTTTGTGGCTGAGCCGCAGTCCTGGGCATTTTCTGCCGCTGAAGCAGCTTCGAGACGAACGGTGACGGCTGGCTCGCTCGGAAATGTATAAAGCTACCAGCTGCGCCATACTGCGCCGAACACGGCAATGCCCAGCTTTGCTGTTACGGGATTAGGAGGGATCCATTTCCCTGCATCAATAGGATTATAGCTGTCTTTAACCCCTATGTGATGAAAGAATCACAACATGCAGACAAAGCACGAAGACGGGAGGGGATGCACGGCAAACAGTTATTCTGAGCAGGAGTAATCTGTACTTGGAAGCCGAGGAAAAACTGCCAGTGGCACATTAACAAAAACACGCTG
>VUQH01035503.1:0-14741 GCA_015106775.1 Etroplus canarensis | reverse complement strand
TTTTTGCAGCTATAACAGCTTCCCCTCTTCTGGGAAGGCTTTCTACCAGATTTTGGAGTGTGTCTGTGGAAAGAGCATTTGTGAGCTTAGACACTGATGTTGGATGAGAGGGCCTGACTTGCAGTCGCCATTTATCCAAAAAACCTTTTGAGGGGGTTGAGGTCAGGCTCTGTGTGGGCCAGTCAAGTTCTTCAACACCAAACTCATCCAACCATGCCTTTATGGAGCTTGCATGATGCACTGGGGCACAGTCATGTTGGAACAGAAAAGAATCAGAATACTTAATTCCAGGGAGGGAAATTGCTTAAAAAGGGCCTTCCCCAAACTGTTCCCACAAAGTGAGAAGCACTGAATCATCTAAAATGTCTTAGTAACCTGAAACATTAAGATTTCCTGTCACTAGAACCAAGAGGCCCAGCCCAACCCTAGAAAAACAACCCGATAGCATTATCACTCCTCCACCAAACTTTCCAGTTAGCACAATGCAGTCAGGCAGTTAACGTTCTTCTAGTGTTTGCCAAACCTAAACTTATCCATCAGTGTGCTTGGTCACTCCACATAACACATTTCCACTGCTGGAGAGTCCAGTGGTGGAGTGGTTTACACAACTCCAACTGATGCTTGGCATTGTACTTGGTGATGTCAGGCTTGCATATAGCTGCTTGGCCATGGAAACCCATACCATGGAGCTCCCGGCGCACAGTTTTTGTAGTGATGTTATTGCCAGAGGAGGTTTGGAACTCTGCAGTTGTTGAGTCAGCAGAGCGTTGGCGGCTTTTAAGGACTATGTGCCTTAGCACTCGGGAGTGGTAGACCAAAGTACACAACTTAATGACTTGAGTCGAAGTATCGATACTTATGGTCAAATATTACTCCTAGAGCTGGCCGTCCTCACAAACTGAGTGACCAGGAAGGGGACTGGTGAGGGAGGCCACCAAGACTCCTGGAACCACTGTTAAGGAGTTAAAAGCTTCAGTGGCTCAGATGGGAGAGACTGTATGTGCAACAGCTGTTGCCCGGGTTCTTCACCAGCTGAAGCTGAAAGTGGCAAAGAGAAAGCCACTGTTGATAAAAGCTCATATGAAATCTCACCTAGAATTCATCCAAAAGTATGTGGGAGACTCCAAGGTCATTTAGAAGGTTCTTTGGCCTGATGCGGGAAAAACTGAGCTTTTTTGGCCATTGGACTAGACGCTATGTTTGGCAAACACCGAACACTGCCCATAACCACAAACACATAATCTCCACCATGAAGCATGGTGGTGGCAGCATCATGCTCTGGGGACGCTTCTCAGCAGCAGGGTCTGGACGACTTGTAAAGGCAGAGGGGGACATGAATGCAGAAAAGTATGGAGAAATCCTGGAGGATAGTCTGACTCAGTCTGCAAGAGAACTACGGCTTGGGAAAGAATTTATTCTTCAGCAAGACAACAACCCCAAGCAAACAGCAAAAGCTGCACAGAAATGGTTCAAAGACAGATTAGTCCAATTGGTAGTTAAAAGAAAGTTTTCACAGGACTTGATGCAGTCCACGGAGATCTAATGCAGGACTAAAAACTGTATATAAAAGAAAATTTTGGGTCCGAGTGAAACCAAAGCAGAAGTGCCCTAAACTGCTCTTTTACGCCGTCTGTGTGTAGCAAAGTCAAGTCTAAGGTGGAGTCAGAACTGCATACAGTTAACGTTCTTCTAGTGTTTGCCAAACCTAAACTTATCCATCAGTGTGATTGGTCACTCCACATAACACGTGGGGTGGCTGTGGCTCAGGAGGTAGAGTGGGTCGTCTTTCAACGCGAAGATCGACGGTTCGATCCCTGACTTCCCCAGTCTACACGCTGAAGTGTCCTTGGGCAAGACACTGAACTCGAAGTTGCTCCTGAGGCATCTGTTGGCGTGTGAATGTGTGTGTGTGCTAGTTAAAATATGCTTAAGGCACAGAATAAAGCATTGGGTGAATGAGGCTTGTAGTAAAAAGCGCTTTGAGTGCTCAGTTAGAGTAGAAAAGCGCTATATGTGTTAGTCCATTTACCATTCATATTTAAAATTCTTGAAGACAGTAGCAGCCAGTTTGTGATGTTCATATCTTGTGTCTTGCAGCTTCCCAAAAGCCAGAAACATGAATCAAATTCTGAGTCACATTCATCTGCTTGTTGAGTCTAAATTTGCTTTCTGGATTAATGTCAGATAAAAAAAAAATTGGTCTACACACCATCAATGAACTGTGTTTTAAAAAAAACAAAAAAGAAAATCTGCAGGGCGTCATTTGGGAGGGTTTCGACACATGATTTTCTGGGCTGTAACAGCACCGGTTCCAGCAGCCGCCATCGTAAGATGCAGGGTATCAAAGCATCCATGGTCCTGTAGCTCCTTCCAGCAGAAAGAGTGAACCAGAAAAGTGATTTAAAAGAGAGTCAATGTGACAGCTGTGAGCTACACTGAATAAGAACAAGTAAACGATTAGGTCCTGTCCCTCACGGCTACAAAATTACCACACAGCCTGAACTGTCACACTGATGCAATTACGCCACTGACATGACAGCCAGTTTAAAAAATAGGAGTCTGTTAGCTCTTATATTCTCACCGCTGTTGCATTTACTTACCTCCTCCACGTGATACTCATTCTCGAGAGACAAAATGTATTCTCATAGCAGCATGGCTGACCTGATCACGATATATAGGAAAGCCTTTAAACTGAAGTGTGTGTCTGTGTGTGTGCAGAGTAGCTCCAGGGCAAATATCTGACCGCTCTCTGCTGCTGCATCTATTCTATGTTTGCTGCACAGAAGCAGATACTCTAATGCATTCGATTGGGAGAGTGTACGAGAACACCGTACAGTCTCATAAAAGAGGTCAGCGGTAGCCTAAAGGTTAAAGAAAGTAAAGGCTGTCACTGGAGTAGGCACGGCTCTCTTAAGATATCAGACCCAGAGTACTCTGTCATAAATAAAATGACTCCATATGAGATCAAAGTGGTTGTTTTTATTATTTTTAAGACTATTTTACAGAGAAAATGATATAAGCTCAATTAAACCCACTAACATATGGTATATGGACAATAGTATTGGGCCACCTACAGGAGATCTTATGACATCCCATCCCAAATCCATAGGCATATAGAGTTAAACATGTGGCAATGGGACTGAGCCAAACACCTGAAGTTAATAATTATAAGATGTGGCCCAGTACTTTCTCCCATACAGTAACATCACCGGTTATTGTGTGGACTACCGTTTTGAAGCTTCAGCTTTTGCTTGGTTTTGTTGGTTGTAAACACTGCCAGATTGCAGTAACACCACTTACAGCTGATGGTGGAATATCTTGGAGGAAACAAGTTTCCTCAACTGACTTGTTGCAGTGGCGGCGTCCTATTGCAGTGCCACACTGGAATTCAGTGAGCTCTGAAGAACGACCCATTCTTTCGCTAATGTTTGTGACCAACATCGCCACCAGCATTGCTCTGTTTAACTCTAAACGGGTCCATGATTCACAAAATGAGCCTTATCCTGAACTGAAACTTGTGATGAAAACCACAGAAGTGTCACTAAGGTGATAAATCAAGTCAGAAATTGGGCGTTTTTCATTTATATAGCTTAGAAAATGTGTATCCTGCCAGCAGTTCGAAATAACGGGTGTAAAACACACCTTTTCTGTTTCCTTTTTCAGAGTTGAAGCTATATCCATCCTTTACATAAAGATGGCACCTTATAGTCAACGAAAGCCAGGTGTTTGCCACCATTTTCCAACCGAGCAACAGAGAGCGTGCATGTTCTTTGACTAACAAGCCCAAATGACAACAACTGCTGGGCAAATATTCCCTCATTTCATCCATTTTAAATGACGACAGGCTGTCTGCGGCAACAACTTGCTTTCAGTCTACAGTCAGCTCAGCTCGCCTGTCAGCTCCCAGCCAGCAAAAACCATTTCATGCTCTCTGAGCAGGTGGGAGAAACCATGAGAGGAGATAGGGGTGCACGAGTGTGTTAAAGTGGAGCTTAGCACACCAGAGTCACATCTAGAGCAGGCTTCCACACCGTGCTCAGACTCAGATGATAACACAGCTGCAGCAATGCTAAAAGCCAGTGCAGGCCCACTACCAATAGGATTCCCATATGGTGCAATAGCAATATGGCTAATGTTTAAGCCACCAAGACTACTTAGATTAAGTAGGGAACATTATGGTTGGGGTTGGCAGAACAGAACAAACAAGAAGTGAAGTTTGGCCTTGTGTTACTCGTGTTTTGTGACCGACAAAAATACCCTTTTAACAGCCAGCGAGAGAATCACTTCCTTCCAAAGTACACCTGCCACGGCTTCGCTCCTGGACCACGACAACAAAAGATGGTAGATGGTGAATTTGACTACATATTATGATAAATTAAAGGGCACTAAGGAGCGTAAAACTAACAAAAGAAGGTGCAAATACTCACAGGGACTACCAGGAAAGAAAGAGAAAGGGTGACTGAGCTGGAGTGGCTTTTAGCCTTCTGGTTCCTCAGTCCAGGCGTTTGAAATCAGCTGGTACCTTCAGGAACACCTGAGTGATTAGCAGCATATCACCACGCACACTCGTAGTTAGGCTGGAGCTGTCACACACCAAGAACTCCTTGTTTGTAGGAGATCTAAGTATCAGACCCAGCATTTGCACAAAACACGACGACTCAAAAGTTTCACCAGAAATGATAATGAAATAATATGCACAGTCTGACCTTGGGGGGAATTTGCTGGAAAGATTGTGGCATTTTGTTAACACACGTGAATGCTGCAGACCAGCAAACTGCTAAAACTTCTGCTTTTATAGAGGTGCTCACACTGGCTGATAGTCATCTTAATAAAAACTGGAATAAAAATACTGGACTATCTTTTGTAGATACGGAAAATATCCAGAAGATTGGGCGCTGGATCTTTGATAGATTCTCTTTTGAGGTATCTTTGAAACAGACAAGACTGGACCTGGAAAAATCCAAAATATGAAAATATACACGTAATATCCAAAAACTATAATTTGCTAAATATCTTCTCTCATATTGATTTTTATCCCTGATGTGTTTTGAGATATGGGATATAAATCAATGAGCGTAGAAAACACTGACAACCTGACAGCTCCCCAAAAGTGAAGCCAAAGTGTTTCTATCGCCCCCTGCTGATTGGCTGCAATATAGGTTCTAAGTACCGCCCCTTCCATTTTAGTGGGTGGGGTGAAGTCAAACGAAAATGAAAAAGTTCTCCTCAGATACATTTTTTTCCCAAACATAGTTTGTGCCATTTAAAGCAGCTCGTATTGTGCTGATTTGGGTTCAGAGGGTTTCCTTTTTCATAAATGTGTTTTGAATTCATGAATTTAATGCTGTACATGTGGGTTTAACCTCATGATTGGCAGCTCTGACCACCAATCCGGCGTGTGTCTGGGGCGCGTTCAGTGTTAGGTCCCAGAGGGTGTTTGGATGGAGCTTAGATATGTTGACTCCACCGTAAATCATTACTGCCCAGACTCTGGCTCCAAAATTGCAAGATGACAGCAAACAAACGAGAAATTTTGGCTTCGCTTTTTGTACAAAGGGAGGAAGTAGAACCCCGTCGTGCATGTTTTTTTTTACAGTCATTGCACCAAACCTAGATAAATGTACCTTTAATCTTCCCAAGGGGTCGCCACATTGGAGTAATCCGCAGTGCTAATTTGGCAGATGTTTTACACCGGATGCCCTTCCGGACGCAACCCTCCGTGGTTAGAGGGGCTTGTGTCCCCGCCTGGACCCAGCATAAATCATTTTGCATACTTACTGAATCTTTAAAATCCTGAAAAATCTGCGCGCCAGATTACTAACAAATACGTAATTCCTGCAATTATCTGTTTGAAACCTGAAGTTTGAGTTTTGTCATATGTGCTTCTGAGACAATAGCTCATATTTTGATTTGCACATATCGCTTACCTCGTCAAGAGGTCCAGCAAAATCCCTCTTTCTGCTGCTATCGAAAACTTACCGCACTTAATGAGTGACAGGAATTTCAGCTCTTTTTAGAGAGCCGCCTCTTTCGGCCCCCAAACAGCTCTTCATGCTACCACTTATACCTTTTATAATTCAGTCAGATTTGACACTTTTTGACTCATAATATGTATTTGACACATCATTTGTACTAAAGAATTTAAAAGTAAAAATTACAGCCTCTAATATTAAATGACTCTGCTGCACAAGGCAGATAGAAACACTTGTAAACACTTGTTTATTTAAACACACAGCTCTAACAAAAGAGTCTTTCTTTTATTAATAACAGTAAAAAACACAACAACAGCTGACTCCAAACTTTGCAGAGACAAAGTACTGAAAAAACGCACATTAAATACAGGACTCAAGTAAATGTGCTTTGTTAATAAAACTAAAATTACCCATTTACAGTAAAAAATAATGACAAATTAATAAATAACATAAGAAAGTAATTTACTGGAATGTGCAAAACAGCAGCATCGAACACTTTAAGGCTTCTCTGTGGACCCCTGCCCTCTGCCCTTCTTGGTGGTACGATCCTTGTCTATCCTCATGTGATTGGTTTCCCAGCATACACGTGATGTTTAGCTAGTGAACGCATTTAACACTCCTAGCGTGGAGATTGTTATATCATTCTGCCTCATATAGCTTCAAAACAACAACAACAACAAGTTGTTGTTGTTCTCTTTGTACTGATTTGTTCTCGGTCGACACATACCTACCACAATCTCTCAGCTTAAAACTGGTTTCTGGTTGCCAGCTTGTGCCAGTGCTGGATTTGTCACTTGGACAGTACTGACTTCATGGTTCAGAAACATCAGACTAATAAAAATAGAAGAAGAAAACAGTTGGAGGAGATGATAAGTAATAAAGATTACTTGACCGTAGTGTAGTGGTTTACACATTCACTTTACAAGAGAGAGGTCCCTGGTTCGATTACAGGTAGGGGACGCAAGCCCCTCTCACCATGGTGGGTTGTGTCAGGCAGGGCATCCGGTGTAAAAGCTCTGCCAAATTATCAATGAGGATCCACTGTGGCAACTGAGAATACAAGGGAGCAGCTGACATTTCCTTAACCGATAACAAAGCTGATTGTTAGCGGCACACCTGATGAAGCAGCAGAAACCTAGAACTTGAAAAGCCGGATGTGAGAAGAGCCCTCTTAACACCTCAGATAGTGAGGGAGCAGAAAAGTGAACAATCAGCATGCCACGAGAGAACAGCCTCATACGTCTGATAACTAAAAGCTGTGCGTGGCATGGAGTCATGAACGCCTTTATAAATGTCTTTGGGAAGATGTTTTCCCCCAAGCAACAGGTCAACTTTTGGGCAAAAACTCAAAGACAGTGTCAGCTCGCGTCTCATCATGTCAGGCAAACAGTAATGAGATTAGCCGTACATTGCTTGGCAACACTTGCTGAAGTTCAAAAATGTAGAAAGCTCACCAACTAATCACTTCCGGTCATGTCACCTGGAGATTTAAAAAAGAAAGACATACAGCCCCAATTCCAAATATATTTATATTTACATAGACAATCTAAGTGAAGCAAAATATAAATAAAACCACAATGCAATAATTTGTAAATCTCATAAACCAATATTTTATTTACAAAAGAACATGGAAAAACATATCAAATGTTGAAAGTGAGAAATTTTACTATTTCATGAAAAATACTGCCTCGTCTTAGCTTGATGGCAGCAACACATCTCAAAGAAGTTGGGACAGGGTCATGTTTCCCGCTGTGTAGCATCCCCTCTTCTTTTAGCAACAGTCTTTAAACATCTGGGAACTGGGGAGACCAGCTGCTGGACCTTTGGGAGAGGAATGTTGTCTAATTCTTGTCTGATATAGGATTCCAGCTGCTCAGCAGTTCTGGATCTGGTCTGCAGCCAGGTCAGTCCAACACCTGGACGCTTCTGCCATGAAGCCATGCTGTTGGAATAGCTGCAGTATGAGGTTTAGCGTTGTCTTGCTGAAATATGCAAGGCCTTCCCTGAAAAAAGACATGGCCTGGAGGGGAGCATGTGTCGTTCTAAAGCCTGTATATACTTTTCAGCATTGATGGTGCCTTTCCACTAATGCACCCCCATGCCGTCAGAGATGCGGGCTTTTGAACTGAATGCTGATAACAAGCTGGACGGTCCCTCTCCTCTTTAGTCCAGGTGACTCAGAATCCATGGTTTCCAAAAAGATTTTCAAATTTCAATTCATCTGACCACCACAGTTTTCCACTTTGTCTCAGTCCGTTTTAAATGAGCTGTGGCCGAGTATCGGTTTTCAGCTATGTCCCTTGCACACAGAGATGTCTCCAGATTCTCAGAATCTGTTGATGATATTATATACTGTAGAATATAGAACATTCAAAGTCTCTTCATATTTAGATCGAGGAACATTATTCTGAAACTGCTCCTCAGTTTGTAGACACAGTTTCTTGCAGATTGCTAAACTTCTGCCCATCTTTACTTCTGAGAGACTCTGCCTCTCTGAGGTGCGCTTTTTATACCCAATCACATCACTGGCCTGTTGCTGATTAACTTCATTAGTTGCTGATGTTCCTCCAGCTGTTTTTTTAGTGCCACTTACTTTTCCAAACTTTTTTTGCCCTTGTCCCAACTGGACATGTTGCTGTCATTAAATTCAAGAGGATCTAGTATTTTTCATGAAATAATAAAATGTCTCACTTTCAACATCTGATATGTTTTATATGTTCTTTTGTGAGTAAAATATTCACAAATAAAAAAACAAACTAAAAACAGTTGCAAATATGACGATGGTAGAAGAACTGAAGTCACAGTTGCAGTGGCGTTAGATCGTAGTGACGGGCCTTTGTACACATCAGCGCAGATACATTGAAGCAAATGCAGGCATAAAAGCAAGTAATTCAGACAGATCACTGTAAGTCTACACTAGGACTCTAGATTTGTGTTATATGTTCAAACAAGTCTTTAATTATCTTTCAAACAAAGGGCTTTAAACCCCTGAGAGGCTGTCTCTTGCTGGCCACACCACTGGCCACCCTCCTGTGTACCAGTTCAGGTCGACCCTAATAGGTGAGAAACTGACAATGGCGGGGGTGGACGCCTCCCTTGTGGCCCAGATCTGACTGGCAGACCACAGTATGTTCGTCTGCAGAACTGTGTGTCAGACAGTGTGGTCTGTAACGCTGGAGCTCCACAGGAGACTGTTCTGTCTCCTTTCCCTTCACTCTCTACACCACAGACTTTAACCACTGCACAGAGACCTCCACCTCCAGAAGGTTTCTGATGACTCTGCAGTAGTGCAATATTAATGAGGAAGAATGCAGGACTGTAGTGAGCAACGCTGTCACGTGGCGCAAACAGAACCATCTGCATCCAAATGCGACAAAGACTAAAGAACTGATCGCTAAGGACAATACTGGACAATCCTTCACCCCTCCATGACGTGCTGGACAGACAGGAGCACATTTAGCAGCAGACTCATTCCACCAGGATGCTCCGCAGAACGCCACCGGAAATCATTCCTACCTGTAGCCATAAAACTACAACTCTGTGAAATCACTTTGTCTATTCTATTTTCTGGATCTTCCTACAGATTTTTTTTCTTAACATCAGCCTTTGCCCACCTTATTTATTTACAACATATTTATATATATATGTATACTATTATATTTATTCATATCCAGTCTCATTATCCACATTCTCATTCAGGCATTTCTATACTGCATTCACATATACCCTCTGTGTAAATGATAAACTGCAACAATTAACTGCAATAATAACTGGGTATTAACTATACATTTTTAATATATTACTATGTCAAGAACAAACTGCAGTTATTACTGTGTAATAACTATGCATATTCCGATTTATGACCTCAGTCACTCCTGCCTATTATATTGTATAGCTCCTCCCATTAAGAACTGGACGTACACCGTCTGCAAAGTTGTGGTTTGAATATTTTTCTCCTTAGTTATTCTTTAATGATACTTATGTATACTGAACGTAGTACCTGTAGCACAAGTAATTTCCCCCCTGGGCATTAATAAAGTATTCTGATTCTGCTATTTTCTCCTGGCACTTGCGTAACATCTCATTCAGTCGTGTGGCCCTCCACTCAGGCTGGCTGACTCCCCACGTTTGCCTATCATCATCATCATCATCATCATCATCATCATCATCATCATCATCATCATCCTCGTCATCATCATCATCATCAGTCGCGTCATCGCTCATGAGGCGTGCAGGGACGCCTCGCAGATGTCTGCGATCCTCCTTACTGAGCACCTGGCTGCTACTTAACCTCTTAACTCCCATGGAAGCAGCAAGGGTATTTTTCACACGATTGCAGCCAGTAAAATGAAATAAATCTTCTTTTCTTATTTTTGTCCTGCCGGAGAGATGATCCAATCTCCTTTCCTCCTCCTCGTTTATGATTTCTGTCACCAAAGTAAAACTCCGTCCATCCATCAGTTCCCAGCTCACTGTGAAAAAAGTTAATACATGATAATCCTAAAGGGTGGCATTATTAATGCAAACTGAAACACAGTGAACCTTCGATGCCTATTCATCAATCAGCTCATAATCTTGATTTAAAAAGCTTATATAAGTCTTTGTTGTCCACATCAGATAACGTCTCAACAAGAAGAAAATGATATCACGGCAGAGCTCAGCTGTGGGTTTGACAGGCTGTTGTTGAAGGTTCAAACACATCAGTGGATTATAGCATGAAACGCTTAATGAACATTTACGTTATCAGCCCCTATTGTCAGTTTTATTGTTTGTTTCATGAATGCTCAGACGGTGCATCGCTTTGGATTATGGGGTGGCGTGATCTCATTTTCTTTCATAAAGGATATTCTTAGTATGCTATAAAAGTATTCACGCCCTCTTGGATGGACTGTATTTTCACTTTGACATTAAATAAGCTTTATCTGCAAATTCTTGTCAAAAAAGCCAAATTATATTTACCAAGGATTTCATTTAGTGAAGCAATAAAAGGGTGAAAAATCCAAGGGGGGTGAACACTTTTCATATGCATTATATGTTACTAATGCTGAGTGGCTTTTAGCATGTGAAGAACATACTCCATTTAATTTTATTCGACTGTGACCTTCCCAACTCCCTCAGTAAGTTAATGCAATGAGAATAAAAGGAAGGTAGAGGTCAGGACTCATTGATAGTTTTGCTCTCCTTTCTGTTTTTTCTGGAAACCATTTGGGTTTCAGTGGGATGCGTCATTTTCTTCGCTATAGGGTTCTTGTGACTCATCACCTCCCACCAGTTTCACCCAGTTGTTAGAAGTTATCCATTTTTTTTATATATATATACCTTTCCCTTTGTTTGTGGTAGTTTTTGTCGTATTCCACAAAAGTCTGTGTAGCGTCTGACCTTGTGGAGACCTGTAATTTTCCACCTCATGTGCTGCACAGCTGCTTTAACGTTCTTTCCTCTTTTATTTTGTATTTGTTAAGTCTACTCTTGTCGGTTTTGCTCTAATGGTTCAGACAGTCCTCGCATTCAGTTTAGTTTGCATTTCTGGATTCTTTATTTAGTCATTTTATGAAATAAATAGAGCTTTATCTCAGTGACCACGGCTTATTTAGGATGTTTGCCATCGGAAGGACATAAAATAACCACTACACGAAGCAGGAAAGAGTGATGAAAACAGAGAAACTGTGAAAAACACAAGAGCTGCATCTCAGACTCCACAGGCCTCAGTTAGCATGTTAAATGTTAAAAATCATGACAGCACAATTAGAAAAAGACTGACCCAGTATGGCTTATTTAGAAGGGGTGGCAGGAAAAAGTCTCTAATCTCTAGAAAGAACATGGCGGCATAGCTTAGGTTTGCAAAGTTGCATCTGAACAAACAACAAGACTTCTTTAACAATGTTTTTGGACAGTTGAGACCAGTTTGGAGATGTATGTCCATAACAGACAGCACCATGTTTGGAGAAAACCAAACACAGCAACATCAGCACAAACGCATCGTACAGACCGTCGATCTGGGCTTGTTTTGCAGCCACAGGACCCGGGCACCTTGCAGTCTCTGAGTTGACCACGAACTTCTCTGTATACCAAAGGGTTCTGGAGTCAAACGTGAGGCCATCTGTCCCACAGCTAAAGCTTGGCCCGAACTGGGTCATGCAACAGGACAATGATGCCAATCACAGCGAGAAAATCTACAACAGAATGTCAGGAAAAGGCAAAAATCCCGGTGTTGCAATGGCCCAGTCGGAGTCCAAACACGGGACCGTAAGAGAGCCGTGCGCAAACAAACGCCTGCAAACCTCGACGAACTGAAGCAACATTGTAAAGAAAAGTGGGCCAAATTCCTCCACAACCATGATGGAGACTGATAAAGTCATACAAAAAACCATTACTTCACTTTATTACTGCCACAGACGGTTCTACGAGCTTCTGGATCTTGGGGTGTACTTAGTTTTTTATAGGACGTATATTCCTTTTTCTTCAAAAATTCAACCTTTGTAAAACCACTTTCAGCTGCTACCTTGTATTTCCCCAAGGGGTTGCCACAGCAGATGAATCTGTAATTTGGTACAGTTTTTACGCCGGATGCCCTTCATGATGCAACCCTCTCGTGGTGAAAAGGGCTTGAAAAAAATCAAATCGTTGTAATAAAGTGATATTTTTCATCTGACCTGCATGGAGCAGCATGTTGGTGTGAAGATGTGCATTTTGTGGTCCATCTTCTGGACACGGTGGTTTCAATGGGACAGGCTGGTGTGAGTGCGATCGAATTCTCTGAGCACCAAGCCTCTCTTTTCTTAAGTCCTGATGAATTTACCTTCATATCTTTCCTTCAACTCATGCTGTTTTCCACTGAAATAAAGCAAAAGTGGTTAGGAAAGGAAGGTAGGAGGTACCTTTTTGGATTATATAACCACATCCTTGGTTTGTTGGGATCTGGTCAGGGTTAGTCTGGTCTGGCAGAGATGTCCGGACCTCCACCTCCAGCTTTCCCCCTCCAGACCGTCGTTGCTTAAACATAAACATACTGTGGGTTATTATCTGATTTTTGCTGGCCACAGTGTTGTTTTTCTTGGTTTGAAAGCCTCGTTTTTGATTAATGCAGTGGTTTTCAAACTGTGGGGCGTGGAGCCAGCGCAGGCAGATGACCAGGGTGAAAATATGGAACAAAGCTGGCCTTCATTTCAGTGAAATTTAATATAAAAATTATGGGTCGATGGGCCTGAACTGTCTGGTTTTTGGAGTGTGGCATGCCAGAACCACTGCGTTAGCGCAGCTTTAAATTTCCTCTACATATTTAATTAATTTGTACATATTTAAATAGTCCAGAGTGTTGCTGTGTGTCAGGTAATAATCAGAATCAGACGAACTGTTGCTGCAGATAATGAAATCTGCAGTAGCATCATGTTTGGACTTCACTGCAATTAAACTGTTCAGTGGAGTGCAGCTGAGAAAGAGCTGAATCATTCCCGGAATAAATCACGATTAAAATTAAAAAGAACCTGTAATAAATAGCTCCGCATCAGCGTGAGGGCTGATTTTCGTTCGCTGCAGAGTCAGATTAGAGGCTGGGGACGACAGAATGGTAACGGCACTTCAGCGAGCTGGAACCTTTGCAACATCAAGGAGGCATAAAAAAATAGCTTATTGCTAAAAATATCTCACACAAGGACTATTTATGGGATGAAAGGAGAGAGGGATGCATAAAATTTCCATGTTTAGCAGATGAATTAGAATCCTATACTGCCCTGAATTAGACAGAGCCACAAAAGTTATTACTTATGACTGCATGTAAAACACTGGATGTGACACAAATAAACCTTAATATTACTTTTTCTGGACATTTTAGCTGCTTTTTATAAGCATAGGGTGCAAACTGTGTTGGATTTTATGATATGGTGATCACAGGCAACAGCAGTGGCAACAGTTGTATTGACAGTACAAGAGACCTGCCTTCCATGAAAGCTTTTTAAATTGATGTTATAAACCGTTTTACTGTCAGATTTTTTTTTAAAAAACGGTGGTGATGAACTCTGGTTGGACAGGCGCCCTGTGAACTTTTGCCTCGGGCCTCAAAAGACTTCAGAATTGCCAGTGTTGGTGACTGCACTTGCATTGGCCACTTCATTAGACACACTATTGTGGTGACATGGCATAGTTTCTACAAGGTCCTGGAAACATTCCTCAGAGATTTTGCTCCGTATCAAGGTGATAGCGCTGCACGGCTGCTGCAGATTTGTCGGCTGCACATCCGTGATGAGACTCTCCCGTTCCTCCACATCCCAAAGGTGCTTTATGAGATCTGGTAACGTAAAGGTCATTTGAGTGCAGTCATCTCACTGTCATGTTCAAGAAACCAGTTTGAGATGGTTTGAGCTTTGTGACATGGTGCGTTATCTTGCTGGAAGCAGCCATCAGAAGGCAGGTGCACCGTGGTCATAAAGGGATGGCAACAATATGGCACATACTGTGGCACTGAAACAATGCTTGTGAGTTTCCTTCATGAGCCTTGTCCCTTGTTAATTTCAGGAATTTTGTACTGTGGGATCCAGAGGTGGAAAAAGTACACACATTCCTTACTCAAGTAGAAGTACAGATCTTCTTCTTCTTCTTCTTCTTCTCCTCCTTCTTTTGGCTGCTCCCATTAGGGGTCGCCACAGCAGATCATCTGCCTCCATCTCACCCTATCCCATGTATCCTCTTCCCTCACACCAACCCTCTGCATGTCCTCCTTCACTACATCCATCAACCTTCTCTGTGGTCTTCTTCTTCTCCTCCTGCCTGGCA
>VUQH01035502.1:0-36136 GCA_015106775.1 Etroplus canarensis | reverse complement strand
CTGTCTAGGCTCTCTTTCACCTCCTCCCTACTCTCACTACAGATCACAATGTCGTCTGCAAACATCATAGTCCACGGAGACTCCTGCCTGACCTCATCTGTCAATCTGTCCATCACCATTGCAAACAAGAAGGGGCTCAGAGCTGATCCCTGATGTAATCCCACCCCCACCTTGAACCCATCTGTCACTCCTACTGCACACCTCACCACTGTCTTACTGTCCTCATACATGTCCTGCACCACCTTCACATACTTCTCTGCCACTCCTGACTTCCTCATACAATACCACAGTTCGTCTCTTGGCACCCTATCATATGCGTTCTCTAGATCCACAAAGACACAGTGCAACTTCTTCCGACCTTTTCTATACTTATATTTTACTTATATATTCTCTATGCTATCAATCAGCACTGTCAAAGCAAACGTTGCATCTGTAGTACTCTTTCTTGGTGTGAACCCATCCTGCCCATTCATTTATAAAAAAATGCATAAGATACGTATACATTTAGATTATAAAATAGCAAAAACTGTATTCTCAAAGGTACTTTTAATATATGTGCACTGCTTAAATAAAATAAAAAGTAGCTAAAACTATACGTTAAACATATTTACACTGTATTTGCTCATGGATAATGAGTTTAAAATTCCACATGGATGTGGATATTGAAATTGTGTATTCATTCATTCATCCATCTATCCATCCATCCATCCATCTTCTATATACCACACATACCAGTACATTGTATTGATGTGTGTGGTCTACTGGGAGCAGTGCTGATTGTAAAGTCTGACAGCAGCAGGAAGAAAACACCTGTGGTAACTCTCTTTCACACACTTGGGGTGAAGCAGTCTGCTGTTGATGGAGCTCTCTAGTGCCGTCAGGTGTCATGCATGGGATGGGAGTCATTGTCCGAGAGGGATGTTAGCTTAGCTAACATATTGTATTTACCTACTGGGAGAGTTGGAGAAGTACCTTAAAATATATTTGTCTTTACATGGTAAATGCCAATCTAGTAACATGCACAGGTTATTGTGTTTTTATTATTAGGTGAGATATGAAAAGCTAAGTGTACTTCCCAGCATTGCTAATGTGTCCCGCACAAATGCAGTGTTTGCCCCACATTTGGTTTGTTGGGATCTGGCCACCCTTAAAGCTAGAATTCATGAAATTAATATATGCATGCATAGTAGTGAACCTGTCTCTATTATCTAAGAGACAGCATTACTGAAATGACTGGCATTTCTCCATAAGTGTTTACACTATGATCACTTGTTGCCAGCAAGGACAATTTGTATATTCAGATAATATAGAGAATGGTTTCATATAGTCACCTCTTTTAGGCACGGGTCCCTGGATGCAAGATGTTGAACAATAGGGGTCGAGGGAAAAAAATCCATACAGCATAATATGGTGATATTTTGCGTGGCACTATTGTATCAATATAAGGATACCAAATATATACCTTATTGTATTAATTCCAAGTGCTAATTGAACTTTGTAGTACTTTTTAATACTTTTTTTCTACTAGAATAATATTTCCTTTTCTGTACACCCCTGTAGTCTGTGTGAATTTTCATGTTGCTAAAGGGGCTGTATAACTTTTGTTGTACAAGTTGCTCTGTTCAAGATACATGTCATAGCAGCCCACACATTTGTATTTAAATTGGACTAGTTTGTAATAGAAACCAATTGGTTTGTCATTTATGACAGGTTATAATGACGGTGTTGGTCAGTCTGTCTGCTTGACAATCCCATTTTGCAGCAATAAAAATGCCTGAAGTAGGAGGAACATGCTGAGAACGTTATCTTATTAGATAAAATGGACATTAACAAAGTTTACCTTTGGGGACATAATTTGCAGTTATAAAAAGGTGATACATCACTTTTTCTTCTTCTTCTTCTTCTTCTTCTTCTTCTTCTTCTTACATCACAGTGTATGTTATTGCAAAATCAGCATATCGCAGAATGTTTAAAATTGCAATAATATCATATCGTGATAATATCATATCATGGGGTCCCTAGTGATTCCCACCTCTATTGAATAGGTCTTACTTTTGATGACACTACCCCTGTGGTTATTGTTTTACTGTCATCATAAAAATGACCCACTGAATGGTCACTGCCTCTTACATGAGGTGATGAAAACTCTGCTCCAGGCTTAGTTTGTCCTTCCCATCTTTCATTTTCTACTTTGTAATATTAGGTTAGCTTCCTACTGCTAGTTTCTGAACTGCATGCAGTTTGAAGGGTGTATCAATCTGCATTTCTGATACTCAAAAGTGATGTGTCTCTGAGCACCCCTCTTCTTATCAAAGCTGCAATCTGTGCTTTATACTGAAGCATCAAATATCTCTTTATGTCCCCACAGCTTCCAGCAGCCACTGACACAATGAGCGCCAAATATGGCCTGGTGGGCTACAACAGTTCACGGAAGCACATTTCAATCTCCATCCCCTCATCTACGGAGGTGATGTCACCTCATATAAAGTCTGTGGAGGAGCTGAGGGTTCTGGGAATCAACCTGAGCAGCTTAAGTGCGCCTACACAGTTCTTTATTTGTGTGGCTGGAGTCTTCCTCTTTTACCTTGTGTATGGATACTTACAGGTAACAGGGGGAGAAAATACACACCCATAAATGTGTAGTAAAGTAATTAGTGCATTTTGTTTATTGTTTTTTTTTTCTTTTGAGTGTAAATGTGTTTGTGTAATTTAAAAAAAAATTGGACATGGTTGAAATGAAACCGAGAAAAGGCTGTTAAGCATGCTTTGTCTTGTCTTTGTATTTGTTCTTCCACCTAGGAGTTGATATTTTCCGTGGAGGGATTCAAACCTTTTGGTTGGTACCTCACTCTGGTCCAGTTTGGCTTCTACTCCATGTTTGGCTTAGTAGAGCTTCAGCTCACACAGGACAAACGCAGAAGGTATGGCTGCAGATGATGCTGTGTCTCCAGATGATAGCTCTTACCCCTCTGTTATGTTGTATAGTCAGATTGACTCTGACCTGTAACACACATTTTGTATGACACTTCTTTTATATTTTCCTCTCCTTCAGGATACCAGGGAAGACATATATGATCATAGCATTTCTAACTGTGGGCACTATGGGCCTCTCAAATACCTCTTTGGGTTACTTGAACTACCCTACACAGGTTATCTTCAAGTGCTGTAAGCTCATCCCAGTCATGATTGGAGGAGTATTTATACAAGGTCAGTTTTTTATTTGGATATGATTTTACATGGTGTGCATTGTACTCGTTCGGTTCTATTCCTACAAAATCCTCATCCTTACTTCTGTTTGCTCCACAAGTGTTAGTATTCCAACTTTCTCTGTAGATTGTAATCTTGTGTCTTTCTCATAACAAAACTATTTGAGCTAGCATCTGAAATCTCTGGTGTGTGGTTAGAAATTTTCTGGTATAATTTATTTATTTGGTGGTGGTGTTTTCCCCCGATCGCATTAATTCAAATTGGCTTTTCAGAGTAGCTAAAAGTTAACATTTTTTCCCATTTCCAGCTCTGTGTTTTTCCTTTATGGACTTCCCTATTGTAGGTTTTCTATAATTCCACTTTCAAGGTATTCCTTACTTACAATCCCCTCTTAAAGTATTGAAAAACTATGGCCAGTTAATTTGTTTTTGCTGTGTACTTAAACAATTTAAGTATGAGATGATAAGAGAGATCAGAGGTTCAGCTTTTATTTCCTGGTATTTACAGGTAGATGTGTGAAACAACATAGACTGTAACACATTTTATATCAAACCACCCAGTTTTTTCAAGTAAGTAGAGGTATTGGAACAGGATGTTTTCAACCAAAGTAAACAAATACCTAATCTTTGGCTGCATATTCCTTGCTCACGATAAATGCATCTAGTCTACGGCACAAAGGTCCCACCAGATTTCTTGTTTCTTTGTTCATTTTCCCTTTCCAGGCTTTTACCATAGCATCTTCTACTTGTCTGTTTTGCGTGGTTTCTTATATTAGTCTTCTCTTCAGGTGGTGTAATGCATGTTTAGTTGGGTTAAGATCCAGCGATTGACTTGGCCTTTCATTTTTCCCCCTGAAGATGCCCTTTGTTGTAGTAGCAGTTTGTTTTGGCTCATTGTGTTGCTTCATAATGAAGTGACTTTTGCATTCAATCTGCTGCTACCATCATCAGTTATATCATCAATAAAAATGATTGCGTCTGTTCCAGAAGCAGCCATGTAAGCCCAAGCCACGACGCAGCTTCCACCATGCTTCAGAGATGAGCATGTATGTTTAGGAACATGGACAGTTTGTTTTCTTTCTCTATGCTTTGGCATTTCCATCACTTTGGTAGAGGCTCATATTTCTCTCATCACTCCATAAAACTTTATTCCAGAACTGTTGTAGTTCATCTCCTTACTTTTTTGCAAATTTCAATCTGGCTTTCAGAATTTTACCACTGGTGAGTGGTTTGCATCTTACAGTGTGGCCTCTGTGTTGTTCTCTAAGTCTCCTTCAAACAGTGGACTGTGATATTTCCACCCATGTCCTTTGGAGGCTGTTCATGATGTTACAGATTGTTGTTTTGGGTTTTTTGTTTACCGCTCTCACAATTTGTCTGTCATCAGTTGTTGTTTTCCATGGGCGACTGGGTTGATGTCTGTTTCTCAATACACCAGTGGTTTCCTGCTTTTTTAGGACATTCCAAATTGTGGTACTGTCTATGCCCAGTGTTTTTTAAATACCCCTTGTGGGTTTTGCCTCTTTTCTCAACTTCAGCTTCATGCTTTTCTCTCATAGACAGCTCTCTGGTCTTGATGACAGTCTACCCTTCTTAACTACAAATGCAGTCTTCACAGGGGAACACCAAAGCTTAAACTGAGAGTAGATATGCGGGGCTACTTAACAATTAAACCATCAATCTTATGTGAAACACCTGGGTAACAAGAAACCCCTGTAATTTGTCAGGTTCCAATACTTTTGCTCACTTGAATAACTGGGTGGTTTGATAAAAAAATATGTTATGTTCTCTGGTGTTTAACATATCTAGATGTAAATACAAGGGATTAAAAGCTGAAACTCTGATCTCTCTTTTCATATTGAGCTTTTATCTCACACAAAAATGTTTTCAGTGCACAGCAAAAAGCCAATACAGATCCTCTCCCTGTAAGGAAATCTTTCTCTTTAAGACAGCGTTCTTCTGATTGACTGCCCCTCAAAAACAGAGGGTTTGGAAAACAGGTAGGTCATGTTATTGGGGTCACAGCCGCAGCTGTTTGCTTGCAATGACCATTTAAGGCATATCCTCTTTCTATGACATCATAAAGAGCTAGAGTGGAAAAAAGAGTGTGAAAAAAACAGGTTAAAAGCTGAACTTTAGGCTCACAAGGATTACTTGCACATACACTGACCTCATTATTTGGACATGTTTGTTATGAGCCTACACCATTGTAAGTGTGTGTGTGTGTGTGTGTGTGTGTGTGAGAGAGAGAGAGACAGAGAGAAAACAAGACAACGTATAATAAGTCCACTTTAAACCCTAATCAACAGTTTAGGTCAGGTTTTTGCCTTCATAAATGATTTTTCCATCATTACTTATAGAAATAAAACAGTTTTCCATATTGAACATAAAACAATTTAACCGTAATACAGGCAGTCTGACTTGAGCTTAGGTGCATTTTTCACCTCATTTCAGTCATCGCACGTTTCCTTTGAAGCAATGACCACCTTTCAACTACATCCTTTTCATCCACGTCTGTTGTTTTCGGTTGTGAGGGCCCAGTCAGCGGTACGTGCAGTTTCTTCCCCGCTTTAGGTTCTGTCTGTACTTTCATCCTCATGCTGGCCTTCTCAAGGTTCCGTGTCCTGAACGTCAGAAGAAGGGTTTGTGCATCCCCCCCATCTCTTCCTGTGTCTCTCTGTGGATGAATAGATGTGAGGACCACGGTCCCTCAAGGGTTCGAGTGGAAAACAGAATTTGTTCACTCCAAATGCAAAGAGAAAAGTAAGTGGGAGAGAGGGATGGATAGACGGAGGGAGGGAGGGGCAGGCGTGGGGTTGCATCTGATGTGAGGCCCTTCAAAGGCGAGTCACGGAATCAAAGCCGACCATAACCTGATGCTACGTCCCCTTGTCAACCTTAAGGCATCCATCCGTCAGCGTGTTTTTGAAAGCCTCCTTCATCCTGTTGTTTTATCCACCCCCCACTTTTTTCATTTTCACACAGTTTTTTTCCTTTTGCATTGTTGCATGCACAACCTCAGAAACTTTGATTTGTGAAGAATAACCATTGCAAAAACTTTTATTAGTTACATTTTTACTGTAGTCCAGTGTCAACTTCTGTTTATTAAAGGTGGGTCATCTTTCAGAGATTTCTTTGTAAGCTGCGCTTGAGGGGAAGCTACTCTCCCTGTCTCTCAGTTTGGTTTATTGTGCTTGGGATGTTTTAGAGTATATCAGACATTAAAGTGTAGATTTCTTGCTGGTGTAGTTTCTAAAACTTTTCCTTATTTTATGAGTGACGTGAGGAAAAAGTTGGCTTTAGATTCAAGACTGAAAAATTTCCTTTTTTAGTATTAAAGATTCATTTCTATGCCTTTGTTTTCCCAGGTAAGCGCTATAATGTGGCTGATGTGTCTGCTGCCCTGTGCATGAGTCTGGGACTCATCTGGTTTACCCTGGCTGACAGCAAAGTGGCGCCTAACTTCAATGTCACAGGTAATTTCTTTGAGCTCCAACTCCAAGCTCTAAAGGTTTTCACTTAAAGGCCCCTGTACTGTTGCTGCTTGACAAGAAACTTCAGGAAGCTTCTGTTATAAGCAAACAGCTTTTCTCACCTTAACAAAAATAGAGTAAGGTTATAGAAATAGAGGTTATTTTTGCACAAGAAGGGCTTATTGAAAGACAAATACTGAAATTTAGGGTTGATTTGTGTAAAGTTATTATGTTTTTTGCTGTTTTACCTCTATAAAAGCAGATCTCCCATAGTGTGCAAGCTCTTCTCACCATGAAGGGTTGCATCAGAAAGGGCTTCCGGCATAAAACTTTTGCCAAATTACCAGTGTGGATTTATCCACTGTTTTGACCCTTAGGGAGAATACAAGAGAGCAGCCAAAGGTACATTACCTCTATAAAAGCCAAATTTTTGGCAGTTTGCTGCTTTGGACGATTGAGGCATGTATAAACACAATTCTGCAGTCTTCACAGGACTGGACGTCCCAGCATACTCACTCCAAGTTTAGAGCATGCAGTGCTCAGGGAAACTAAAAAAAACCCCCAAGAGCTGCATCTGAGACACTACAGGCCTCAGTTGGCATGTTAAATGTTAAAGCTCATGACAGTACAATTAGAAAAAGACTGACCAAGTATGGCTTGTTTTGAAGGTTTAGCAGGAAAAAAAGGCTTTTCTCTCTAAAAAGAATATGGCAGCACGGTTTAGCTTTGCAAAGTTGCATCTGAGCGCATTACAAGGCTTCTGGAACGATGTCCTTTGGACAAGCAAGATCAAAGTGGAGATGTCTGGTGACTGTAGCAGTTGACAATCTGTCGCATGTCTCCCTTTTACTCTGTTCACTGAAGTGTAGATGAAAACTTCTATTTTAGTGCTTCATTGTCTATTTGTGCTCCTTAAGCTAATAAATTTATTTTGCTTGTGTTTTACTTTCTTTTTTAATGGATGTATTTACATGTTTTTGTGGCTTACAGGAGTCCTCCTCATCTCCCTGGCACTGTGTGCAGACGCTGCAATTGGAAATGTGCAAGAGAAAGCCATGAAACTCCATAATGGCTCCAACTCTGAAATGGTACCCTAGTCATTGTATAAAACAAAAGTATATAATATAAATCTAATAACCTGATCATACATTATTAGAGGCAAATGCACGATATATAGCTTTGCTTAATTTCAAAAGCACTTCTGTGTCCCATTTTGTGATAGTGCTTTGTGTTGTCACTGACAGGTGCTGTACTCGTATTCCATCGGTTTTGTCTACATACTGGCAGGCCTGCTCTGTGTTGGTGGGCTGGGACCAGCTGTAGCATTCTGCTCAGAGGTGAATATACCTGAAGACATTTTTTAGGCATGCAAATTTATTAGCTGTTGTGTTCAGTATATTAAAATTGTTGTTGAAATGTGTCTGGCTAATGGTTTGTAATGTCAGCTTCGTATGCTCATAAGACCACTCTGTGGATGGGTTTACTTGATGTTTTGCAGTAGCGGGAGTTCTATAAATATTGTTGTTTTATCATGTGGAAATTCTTAGTTAATCTGTTATCCCCTTTTTCCTTCCCAGCATCCTGTGATAACATACGGTTATGCATTCTTCTTCTCTCTTACGGGTTATTTTGGAATCTCCTTTGTGCTGGCCTTAATCAAGCTCTTCGGTGCTTTGGTTGCAGTGACAGGTCAGAGCTAGAATTGTTCAACTTTTGTCTATTCTCTCAACTGACAACACCTTTTCTGTAGTATCAGAATTGTTTTATCTTCCGTAATAATAGTACTCTTAATATATACTGTAAACAGTGTCATATTTCATAATCTATGCCATACTGTTACATGCACAAGCCACTTCATTAGATACACCTTGCTACTGCTGGGTTGCATCCCCTTTTGCATTCAGAACTACCTTAATTCTTCACGGAATAGATGTAACAAGGTTCTGGAAACATATTGATCTCACCTTTCATGTTGTTTATGCTAAAATTTGACCCTACAATCCAAATGTCACAGCAGAAATTGAGACTCATCAGACCAGTTCATGAGAATTGCAGCCTCCGTTTCATGTTCTTCGTTGACAGGAGTGGCACCCAGTGCGGTCTTCTGCGCCTGTAGCCCATCTGCTTCAAGGTTCCATGTTTTGTGTGTTCAGAGATGCTCTTCTGCACACCTTGGTTGCAACGAGTAGTTATGAGTTACTGTTGCCTTCCTGTCAGCTCAAAGCAGCCTGGCTGTACTCAGCTGACCTCTGGCATCAACAAGGCATTTTCACCCAGAGAACTGCTGCTCACTGGATATTTTCTCTCTCGGGTCATTTTCTGTAAACCCTGTTGTGTGGGAAAATCCCAGTAGATCAGCAGTTTCTGAATTTCTCAAACCAACCTGTCTGAAAACCATGCCCCGCTCAGTCACTTAAATCTCCTTTCTTGCCCATGCTGATGCTCGGGTTGAACATCAGCAGGTTGTCGTGACGATGTCTACATGCCTAAACACAGTGAGATACTGCCATGTGATTGGCTGATTAATTATTTGTATAAATGAGCAGTTGATAGGTATACCTAATGAAGTGTCCAGTAAGTGTAAATAGATAATTTATCAATATATTTAATTGTAATTAAGTAAAAAATGTAATAACTTGCACTGATGGTACCACAACTGTGTTGATTCCTTTGCAGTGACCACTGGGAGAAAGGCCATGACTATTGTACTTTCCTTCATGTTCTTCACGAAACCCTTCACTTTCCAGTAAGTACTTTCACCTTTTGACTTAAAAGAGTTTCCTGCTAGTTTAAAGTAAGTTTGCAGTGTGACCACTGACCTCTCCTTTGACTAATAAAAAACTTGATTTGGCTTTCCTGCCCCCAGTTTTCATGTCCTCAGTCCATTTTCAGACCTTGACTATTCCTCTGCTCTTTCTCTTTGTCCTTCTCTCTTCTCACCCTCTAACTGGCCCTCTGTGCTGTCAGAGAGGTCTCGTTTTTACCTCCCCTGCTCTGTTTTACAACTGTGACTTTTGACAAGCATGTGTGTGTATCTTGAAACAAAAAACTTTTCCGTACCATCATGGCCAACTTCATTCTCCCTGCAGCTGGTTTGTGCCCTCTACCATGACTGGACTTTCAGTCCCTTTTATAGCAGCAGCTAACACTTTTTAAAGCAAACTCTAATAGTAGTATGTATTACCAGTAAATAGCAGATTTAACCAAATCCTGTTAATTACCAAACATTTGCATAGCTTGTTGAAACTCGTGTTACAGCCTGTCTGTGAATGGGCAGCAGTATTAATCTATTTTTTTCACTGTTAACTCCGCAGGTTCCACGTCAATTAAGCTGAACTGTCAAAGTTATTTTTTTTAACAATGCCCTATGGATTTTTTGCACACAAAGTTTCACTCAGTGTTGCTTGTTAAAAGACATACTACATCCTTGATGTCTAAAAAATACAACTCCTTTTCATTTATTAACATCCACTATTCACTGGCCACAACCTTTATATCAGCATTACAGTGTGAAAACTCCTACCAGAAAGTCCACAGAGTATCTTTTAAGTAGGACATTTAACATTAGTATCTTTTTCAATGCTGCTCTTCTTAACAGTTTGTTGGATTAGTTTTAATTAGTTTTCCCCTTAAAACATCTAACCTTTCTGTCTTTGACCTCTTCAGGTACATCTGGGGCGGCCTTCTTGTGCTCTTCGGTATATTTTTGAATGTTTACAGTAAAAACAAAGACAAAATGAAGCTTCCCTCCGTCAAGGACCTCAGGAGCTGGCTGCTGACGGGAAAGAAAGTCAGATTTCTTTCACAAAACGTATAGGAGGCACTCAGAGGTTCTGTGGACGTCCTGTACAGGCAGACTGCTTCTCTCTGCCACTCCCAGCGTAGTGTCGGCCCATTATTCCCAGAGGATATGCTGAAGCATGTGCCTGAACTACAGGCCTCCTCACCACTAATGTGAAGCCAAAGATGGGTATACAAGGTTTTTTCTCTCATCAGCCTTACAAACAGCTGACGAGATCAAACTATGAGAGAAGGAGTCACTCTATCCTGTCTGTCTACCAGTACACCGAAGGTTACCTGAAATGACACCATCTGCAGGAAAATGAAGGAACTGTGTTTTAAAAGGGGATCAATGCCTAGTGGGATCTTACTAAAGAGCCTCACAGAAACATTTCCAGTGTGGCGTAAAACACCGAGGACACACTGTACAAAACACTCTAAAGGGAAGCCAGCTCTTTAGCTCACCAAATTGCACAGTTTTGCACTGGAATTGACAGAAACACTTAAACCCTTGACTGGTTGGAGCAAAAATGAAATGTTTGAAGGAAAGAATACAGAGAGACATGGTGTGTATCATGTCTGAAATTATTGTCACCCATCCTAAAAGGAAAAAAAAAATAATCTCGATGAAAAAAGTATATTTGCCCCTGCATGTACCAGAAAGATGGAACGAAACGTTGTTTTTCAGGACCATTGTCTTTATAAAAGTGGATTTCGTAGTTTTTTTTTGGTAATTCATATCTGACTCAGCCCTGAATCATGAAAATGTGTGTAATTTGTGGTCACATTTATGGGAATACACAGTAACTCCTATACGTCAACAGTGTCAGCTGCCATTATTTGCTAAACCATATGTTTGGGTGAAAGGGTACAGCTCTTTTTACAATAAAGTATGTATTTAGTAATTACAGTGTTTTGTATTTGTATGGTTTGTCAGCCAGCCCTTATTCTCTCCCCTTGCACCGCTCGAGAGAAGAGTTGAAATGTTGCCAAAATGCGTGTGTGTTTATCCGTGGAGTGGCCTTAGGCGTGTTTGATTAGGAGTCCTGAAAAAAGATAGCACTGCTAGACAGAAAATAAACAGCAGTCTTCACAGTGCTTAGGCCCCCCTATTCATTTGGATCCATCCTGTCTAAGTGTGTGTCACATAAATGCCAATTCACAATGCTTTTAAATGATAGCATGATGAAGCTCACACCTGGTTCTTCCCTAAGCACACTACTGCTTCCCCTGTAGAGACATTTGAACATTTTTTTTGTTGTGACTTACGACAGGTTTAACTTTTCCTCTGGTGGTTAAAATGCTTTCTTCACTGACATCAGTTTAACTACCAATATTGTATTTCCATTATTATATTACAGTATGTTTAGGACATTTGTGTATAGCTTTTTTTCCCCACACATACACCTTTCTTTTCTGAAACTGGGTTTAGGGCAAATGTCCACACATCTGGTTTCAATTCAGATTCTGAATCCAGTCATCACCCAGGAGATCTGTGCTTGTCCAGTCCTATTGTCCTGTTTATCGTACACCTAGACCTGTTTAACTGCAGAGCTCTTTTGATGTGCAGCGTTAGCTATGACAAAAACAATGCTGGCATCTCTTTAACAATGCATGTCTAACACAGCTCAAGGTTACTGTCAAAGTTTTCCTCATGCAGGAATATTCTTTCAGGAGACAGATCTTTAGTATGAAATATATCTGAATTGGCCACTTCATTAGCTACACCTTGCTACTACTGGGTTGGACTACCTTTTGCCTTCAGAACTGCCTTGATTCTTCATGGGATAGATTCAACAAGGCACCTGAAACATTCTTCAGAGATTTTGGTCCGTACTGAGATGATCGCATCACACAATTATTGCAGAGTTGTCAGCTGCATATCCATGGAGACTTTGGAGGCTGTTCGAATACAGTGAGCTCATTGTCATGTTCAAGAAACCAGTCACAGCTGGTTTTAGCTGTGTGGCAAGGCACATTATCCCGCTGGAACCAGCAATCAGAAGATGGGTACACTGTGGTCATAAAGGGATGAACATGGTCAGCAACGATACTCGGGTAGGCTGTAATGTTTAAATGATGCTCAGCTGGTACTAAGGGGGCCAGTGTTTGTCGAGAAAATATTCCCCATACCATTCCACCACCCTCACCAGCCTAAACTGTTGATATAAGGCAAAATGGATGCATTCTTTCATGTTATTTGTGCCAAATTCTGAGCCTACGATTCAAATTCTGCAATATAAAATAAGACATCAAACCAGGCAATATTTTCCAATCTTGTGTTGTTCACTTTGGGTGAGTCCATGTGAATTATAGTGTCAGTTTCTTGTTCTTAGCTGACAGAAGCAGCACCCGGTGTGGTCTTCTGCTGCTGTAGTCCATCTGTTTAAAGGTCAGACATGTTGCACATTCGGAGATGCTCCTCTGCATAACTTGGTTGTAACGAGTGGCTATTTGAGTTACTGTTGACTTCCTATCATCTTGAAACAGTCTGGCCATTGTTCTGTGACCTCTGGTATCAGCAAGACATTTTCACCCTGAGAGCTGCCGCTCGCTGGATATTTTCTGTTTGTCAGACCATTCTCTGTAAACCCTAGAGATGGTTGTGTGAGAAAATCCCAGTAAGATCAGCAGTTTCTGAAATTCTCAGACCAGCCCATCTGGTACCAAACACCTATGGCACATTTAAAGTCAGTTACATCCCCTTTCTTCCCAAATCTGGTGTTTAGCCTAACATTCAGCAGGTTGTCTTGATCACGTCTACATGTCTAAATGCATTGAGTTGCCGCTGTGTGATTGATTAGATATTTGCATTAACAAGCAGATGAACAGATATACTTAATAAAGTGGCCAGTTAGTGTAATTGCATTTAGTATGGAAATGCTAAAGAAAAAAATTCAAGGAAAGGCAAATGTTAGAGCAGGTTTGAAGTTTATCCTTTCATAGAGTTTTTTTTTCATACTGTCTTCCAGGTAAGGGAATGCTGCTTCTGCACCAGGCCTCTTTGAACATGACTGTCTTTAGGCTTTATTCAGACCAAACATACAGACCTCCTCTGAAAAACCCTTCATAGTCAGCATCATAAGTTTATTTTACAGTTTGTGTGTGAGAATATAATGTAACAAACAAAAATATAAAATATTGTTTGAGACACTGCTTTTTCTCTTCCATACAGCCCTCAACCAGGCATTAGATTCGCCCCTCTCACTTGAAGTACCCCAAAATTGTGGTACATTGTGGTCTATACAGTGTTTTATTTCATCAAGATTGTCCAGTCCAGTCCTGAAAATCTGATCATGGTGGCGCTCAGGTAGTCTAAGAATATATTGAAAATGAGAAGCCTTTTGTCCTTCATTATCATTTTGTGTGTATGCGTGTGTCACTGGCATGCTGTGAAATGACAGAGACTTGCCAGCTCAGCAGGAGCCAGGCTGAGTGTGGCTCTCTCTGTGATCCTAATAGAGGCCCTGATATTACAGTCTCACTTCCAGGCGGGAAACCTAACGCTGGGCCAATTAGTAATTTGGTATTTCATAAAATTTGGCAGCTTGTGTGTGATGACAAACTGACAGAGATCTTCCCTCCTCCAGGGAACCTTTGGCAGTGTAGCAGTATACAGACACACACACACACACAAGACTGCTAAGTTTCCTCCTTGTAAGTGTCGCACAGATTGGGAGCAGGTAACTCAATTGAAAACAGAAAATTACTTTGGATGCTTTCTTGTTTGGCTACAAATTTTAGTTCCACACGGGCAATAAAAAAAAAAATAAGGAAAAGATTTTTTTTCCTCTTTCCTTTTAAGACTGCCTTGCTGTAATACTGTCTCTGTATGATTGATGAACAGTGAAACAGTCCATTAGAGGTTGAGGGGTCATGTTACAGGTTAAAAACATTAGTTTGCCATTACATACATTTGATGTGCAGCGTACAGAAGTGCTTTATCGCTATGGGAAAGGCTATTCTCTTCCAGCTCCCTGAAAGGTCATTATGGGATGGGAAAGCCCAGTTGACCCAAGGCAAAGTACATCATTTGTCTTTTAGCACCTAGAGAACACACCTAACAAAGCAAGCTGACCCCTGTTAGAACAGTTAGGATTTTTGCCATTTTTCAAAGCCACAGAGGAATTTGCCTCCTACCAAAGTCAGCTATTTTTTTTTAACTGTTGTACTGTAACATTTTTTGTTGTGTTTTCTAATCATAAGTGACTTTAGGTGTGAGAAGAAGGGGAAAATGGCATGAAAATCAATTTTTTGGCCTGTGAAATGTGTTCTTAGTTGTAACTGAACAGGGAATGCCAGTTGAAACATTCATCTGGGGTTGTGCTCTTTTGTCTTCACTTTTCCCTTTTCTGTTTTTTTTTTTGTTCTTTGCCTACTTCCTTCCCCATTCTTCGTCTTCTTCATTTTCCATCCCCCACTTCCCAACATACACACCTGGTAACCCGGGCCATCCAACCAACCTGTGCTCTCACACAGCTGTGGCCCTTCCTAATAAATAATGGGAGGTGTCCGCAGCTCATCATTTCAGCAAATAGGCTCCTATATAATACTGTATGCGGTCCACTTCAGATAGGTTGCCGTATAATATGTGGTCAGACCGTGGACGGCCACAATGGGGAGGACTGGAAGAACCATTCATTATGGGTGCTATGTGTCAGTGAGGGCAGTAAGGTGTTGCCCTCTGAGAGATGTGTGTGGACACACACACACATGCACAGATGATACAATCCCTGTCATCCTGAGCTGAATGGGAGATACACTCCCACTGTATTATACCTTTTTTTTTAATATGAAAACTTATATAGAATAGGCCCTTTTCAGATAAGTCATGGCAGGATAAACATAGGTGCAATTGATAAAATTGGTCCTATTCTATGTAGTGAGCAGAACCAGAACCTTGGCCCATTTAAATGGAACGATACCATCTTTAATTTAATCTGCAGTGACATAAAGTGGCTGCTGTGAAAAGGGCCTTTTGTAAACCTGCATATCATCACTTAAACAAGAAAATTTTTATACATATTTTATATTTTATACATTTTATAACTGAGATTTATAATATTTCTTTTATAACTTCAAGTTTCCATTTTTAAAGAAATACTTCATCATTTTGGGCTTTCTTGCCAAGAGTAAAGAAGATTAAGGAAGCAGCTTGCATGGCTTTGTCCAAAAGTGAAAAATTACAAATAATTCATGTGAACCTTTATTTAACAGGCAAAAGTATAAAGGAAAGGTTTTACTGATCAGTTTAATTGTAATTTGTACTCCCCCCCCCTTTTTTAACTAATTAATTTAATTTTTATTTTTTATTTATTTTCCTCCTTAATTTGTTAATGAGTCCAATTTCATTATGTCTATTTGAATTGAAAGATGATGCAAGGGTATGTGTAAATGTTATTTGTTTGAGAAAAATTTTGAAAAAGACAATAAAAAAAATTGTAATTTGTAAATATGCACAAAATTTGAATTTGACGGCTACAACACACTCAGCAAAATGAGACAGAGATTAGATTGAATAGGGCACAGAATATTCAAGCAACAGAGGCATGGAAGGCTCCACATTAAGCAGGCTAACTGGGAGCAAGTGAGGTATCATGATTGGGTATAAAAGTAGCATCCATCAAAGGCTCAATCTTTGCAGGCAAGGATGGATCATGGTTCACCCTTTTGTGGCAAAAATTATGTACAAGAGTTGTTAGTCGGATCAAAAGTAACTTTTCTCAACGCAAGACTGCAGAGTTTAGATCTTTCAACATCTTCAGTGCATAATATTGCAAAAAGATTCAGAGAATTCAGAGACATTTCAGTATGTGAAGTGCAAGGTCAGAACCCATGGATAGATGCATGTGCTCTTTGAGCCCTCAGGTGGCACTGCCAAAGAAACCTTTATGCTACTGTGACAAGTACAGCCACCTGGGTTTGGGATTACTTAGGAAAACCATCATCACTTAATCCAATCTTCCACTGCATCCAGAAATTCAACATGAAACTGTATTGTGCAAGGAGGAAGACATCAGCTCTATGCAGGAACACCACTAAGTTTTCTGGGCCTGAGCTCATCTCAGATGGAACCAAAGACTGTGGAACCATGTGCTGTTGTCACATGAGTCAACATATCTCGTATATAGAGTATACAGTACTGTTTTTACCTGTTAACTTTGAGTGTTTATGCAACATTGCCTTTATCTCTCACATTTATATTTATTTTTATCTACTTTTTTACAGTTTTAACTTTGGTATTTTATGTGATACTACTTTTCACATAAGGTTTTTACATTCTCATTTTCCTGTCTTTCATATTTATATATGATTATATCTCGTGGAGCTTTTGTAATGTAAGGAATTTCCCCCCTGTGATTAATAAAGGATTCGAATTCTGATATCAGTTCCTTTTGAAAATGGCCTTCTAGATTGTTATCAGCAAAACGTGCAAAAGCCAGCATCTATGATGGTACTGGGGTATACCAATGCCCACAGCATGGGTTAGTTGTGTGTATTTGAAGGTACTGCGGACTCTGAGCCACCTAACATCAAGGTGACGTCGCTTCCTGGGGCCTCCATGCTTTCAGTAGGTTAATGCCAGACCACATTCTGCTACGACAGCATGGATTCATAGACACAAAGTGTTTATGCTTTACTGGCCTGGTGCCAGGCCATCTATATCTCCTACTGAAAATGTATGGTGCATCATGAAGAGCAGAATCAGATAACAATGGAACAATGGACTGTTGAGCAGGTGAAGTGTTATATCAGAGCAAGAAAGGACAAGATTTCCAACTCTAAAAATAAGTAACAAAATTTAGTATCCTCAGTTCCAAAATGATTAAAAGGTGTTATTAAAAAAAAAGGTGATGTAACACAATGGGGAAGCTTTGGCTCAGGAGGTGGAGCAGGTCGTCTTCCAGCAGGAAAGTTGGCGGTTCGATCCTTGGCTTCTTCACTCTACATGCTAAAGCGTCCTCGGGCAAGACACTGAACCCTGAGTTGGCCCCAATGCAGCCATTGAAGTGTGAATGTGTGCATGATAGTTAAATCCGCTTAAAGGCATTGAACAGGGTAGAAAAGCATTATATAAGTAAGAGTCAATTTACCATTTAAACATGCCTCTGTCCCAACTTTTGTTGACTGTGTTGCAGCTATCAAATTCTAAATTTGTGTATATTCACAAAATACAATTAAGTTGGTTAAACCATTAAAAATCCTTTCCTGTTACTTTTGTCAGTTAAAGGTTCATGTGAATAAACATATCAAAGATTTTTGTTTTTATTGCAAACAAAATGTCACAGCTTTTCGTATTTCATATAACCTGGTGTTCGTCATATTAACAATTACAACTTTAATATGAACATATACTATTTCTTTCAACCCGGTAGGCATAATCACAGGATATTATGAAGCCTGATATTATAAAAACAGTGTATGAATACACCAGTTTCTTTACATTTTGTGTTTCCTGCTTTTCCTCATGTCATTTCATGCCACATAGGACAGCCCAGACTCGACCCTAACCATTTTTCATGCCATTTAACACCCTAATGTGACACATGAAACACTGAAAATGCATCAGCATGAAATGTGAAGCATGTCTGAACTTCCACAATATTTATGTCCAATTCCATACTATGGGAATCATGTTCCTATGTCTTGATAATGCACAGAAGTTTCCTGTAGTTTTGACTATGAGGTTGCCAGAAAGCAACGTTTTGTTTTTTAACTTAATGAGTTTTAGACATGCTGTTAGGCAGATATTATCACCTTTGGACAGAGCTGACTAGCTGTTTCCACTCTTTGTGCTAAGCTGACCAGCTGCTGGCTGTAGCTTTAATATAGCCTCCAGGCTAACGCTCACTAAAAGACCAAATTATGTCTCCAGATTTCAAACTTCTGCACTGAAGTAGAAATTTAAATGAGCTGAGGTTCATTTAATAGCTTATCTTTTTTCTTATGCCTTTCTTCTGTCTTTTTAATCCTACTGATGCTCTCTTTCTTTTTTCATTGTATCTTTTCTTTTGCCTTTCGTCACCCTCTTTCACTCCATCTCCCCTCACTCTCCACGACAGCCTTGCTTCACGCCTCTTCCTCCTCCTACCTCAGACTCATTACACCCCACCCACCCGCACCTCAGCCTCTGCAAGAAGCTCTCCTCATATAATATGATGGCCATCTGCTAGGCTGAGCCATGCTTCTCAAACGCCCCGGGGGCTGGATGTTTATCTGTCGTCCCCCTCTCAAACTCCTTTAAGGATGCAAAACATATCAGCAATCATCACAGCTACAATTAGCACAGGTGCTGCTGAGCTGTAAAGTGATCAGGAGAAATGGGAGGAAACATAATTGAAGTGGATTAGAGCGGAGAGGTGGGAGGGAAAAAATGAGATAAAAATTCTGGAGGCTTGGACAGCAGCCCTTTTTCTATACTGCTGTTTGAAATTCACTGTGCTGTGATTAAAACTGGTGCAGAGCGGTGGTGGAAGTCCTGGCAAGGAGTTTCGGTATTTAACAGCTGTCTAGTGTTTTTCTAGCCCACTGTTTTCTCAAATGTGGTCCTGTCACGTTGAAATATGGAGTCGGAGAGCAAGCCGGTGCATTCTATAAGCAAGATCGTGACTGTATATGCATGAACTGTATGCATTTCATTTTACCTAAAGAGCTTGACAGCACAGTGTGTGTGGTCTGTGAGTGATACTAACAAACCAAGCCTTCTTGTTGTCTTTTTCTACTAACAACATGGCAGAAAACACTTGCAAACACATACTGTACTGTACACACACACACACACACACCCTCGCGCACACACCATTTTGGTTGCTCGAGCAGGGTCGAAATATTCTGCAGCAGTCACTCATGAAGAGAAATTCTTAATAATAAATATCCAGCCAATAATGAATGTGCTGCTGGCTGCAGTTGTCTTGGGGGCATAATATCTAATTTCCTCCCAATGTTTCATATCCCTACTCCTGCATGTCGACACAGTCCATCATTACACCCCAATGCAGGTTCCTATCACTTTTATTTATTTTTCAAATCAATATATAAATCAAAGCCTGGACAGATGAGATCCAATAAATTACAGAGTGCCGGACAAATGCAGAATGTTAACTGTGTACCAGGAGAGGAGATTCCCATGGGTGCTGCCTGCTGCTGGTCTGCGCTGTCTGCTATAGTGAAATCTACTAAATGTCATATTAAATCACAGCTAACTTGAATATTACTCAGCACTGTTTTTAATACAGGTGGAAAAAGTCCTCCAAGGCCTTATATGAATAAGTTTTGTGAAATTTCTTCCATCTGTTCTTATGATCTTTACAATTCATCGCATGTTATTGAGTTAGTTATTTTATTTTTACACAAAAAAAATCAAGGATTAGGCAAGCAAGTCACTGAGGTCCCTTAAGCGGACCACAAGGAACCACAGAATAGCCAATAAGGAGTAACACCATTGTGCATCCCATACCACCAGGCTATCATTTAAATTTATCTGGAGGATGCAAAATAGAGCAGCATAGTGATGATCCTCTCTACACCAGCCACAGTGTGTGAGTCACCCCCGTCTGCTCCGAGCTCAGCCACATGGAAAAATAGGAGAGTTAGAGTGAGGAGAGGAAGAAATGGGGGCAAGAACCCGGTGAAACAGAGCATAGAGAACAGTGGAGAAGGCTCGTGTGCCTCATAAACCTGCGGCTGCCATGCTGAATTGTCACTGAGGACTTGCATAGGTGCAGGGGCTAACCAGTCAGCCCGGGCATAGACCTATAACATGAAGGGCGGGCTCGCAAGGCACACGCACACACACGCAGACTTGGAGCTATACCTGAATGTAGCAATCATCGCTATCAGCAGGGAATATGCTACCATCAGGCCCCATAACATCAGAGCGCACCTTGGCACTGACACCACATGACATGCATATGTGCGGAGGCAGCGTGAGGCGATGCCGGGCCAGGCAGCAGCAGGGGTTTGAAGGAGATTCCCACTGACAGCGGTCCAGTAGGGGGGAGAGGAGATCCCCACTGCAAAGTAAAACAGCAAGCCTCCAACAGTACAAAGAAAGAACCTGTGCCGCATGGGTACTAAGAACAAGTGGGAAAAAAAGGCTGTTACAATCAGTTTGTAAACACATATCTATCTATCTATCTATCTATCTATCTATCTATCTATCTATGTGTGTGTGTGTGTGTGCGTGTGTAGGTGTGTGTGTGCATGTGTGTGTATATGTGTATGTACAAAATAGTTAATGTCATTGATGATATTGATATTCATCCAGAATTGTACCAATAGGAAACAATTTTATGAGCCCATTACTGTACAAGGATGTGAAAACTGAAACAAATGCTTATTTTAATTACCTATAATTAGTTTATTTCATTTTATTTATTTATATAATGGGGTGACACATGTTAGCATTGCTGCACTCAAACAAAATCCAGCTGATGCCATGTATATAGGCTTTTAAAAGCCAACCTGCCAATGCAATCATAAAAACAAACAATACAACAAACAAACAGCTGAGTTCCCACTTATGTGAATTTGATTACGAATCAACCTGACATAAATTCTTAATGATTTTCTGTGGAGTGGCCTCTGGAGCACAGATTTTACAAAACAGTTAAGAAATGGTTATGATGTGGTTAGGTCTTCTTGCAAACCATTACGGAGCGAGTACAATAAAAATGTGAAATGCGATAAACTGTTTAGGAAATAGAAGGAAAATGTTATGGATTCACATGATACGTTACAAGGGATTTATGACTTTCATTAGGCAAGGTGTCTTACCTGCCTCACAACTGTTTTGAAACATTTATGACACTTTGTTAAGGAAAAAAATTACCAAACCAGCCTGATGTGGTCGCAAAAGCTCAGGATGCATTTACAACATTTATGAAGCAGTTACCACATGTTATGTCAGCTATACAAAATCATAACCCTTTGTGAAAGTTTTGCAAATTTCAAAACTGGCACCTCGACTTCTGAAACAATATGAAGTACTTCCAAAGGCTTGCAAATCATTATGACACTCAACAAATTGAACCAGATTCACATTGACACGTAGTCGCTTTCATGTACGTGGTATTGGGTCGTTCACGATCTCTGTGTGAGTGCATGTTAATTTTTTTTCATAGTTGCTTTGGTTAATCATTTGGTCTATAAAATATGTCCATCACATCACAACCTGAGACCTTGCTGTCATCCTGCTAGTTTGTTAGTGTGCTAAGCTCATTGCAAGATCCACACATAAAAATAATCAGCTCTTGTTATCACATGAATATAGAAGGTTTAATTCTCTTTGACAATGTTGGAAAATGTCGCTATTACTTTGTGTCTTGAATCTGCAAGTCTAATCCAGTGTTATAAGGGTCTTACAGGACTCAGAACTGCTTTGATCAAATGTTCCGCAGTAGAATTTATATAAGCTAAAGTTCAACAACACTCCAGTGATAATAGTTTATTGATTTTCATGGGGAACCTCTGTCTTCTTTAAGCTTTTTACCAAAACGTCAGAGGTCAGTGTCAGTAATGAATGACTTAGACCTCTTTCAGTTAGAATCACTTTAAGTCAGAGTATGTTGGTTAAGGGCACAGATATCTCACATATGAGATGTCGCTACAATACACTGATTTTCATGTATCATTTCTCATTGCACTGATATGTGGGAAATGTGATCATAAATATACAGCCAAAAAATTCACACCAGGCCCATTCTTCACACTACGAAATTTAAATAGCCCGTTTGAAAATATTCTTCTTTTTTCTAGCTTTTTTTTGGTAATCCACAGACTCTGAGTTGACCTGGAAGCAAAATCGACCCTTTCTTTCAAATTCAGATTTTATATTTTAACTAATATTCCAGCCAAAGGAGAACAGGCAAAGCAAATTTCCCATCAAACATCATCTGATAGAATGCAAAACCTTCAACCATGTGACCGTTTGAAGCAATTGCGTACAGCAGCTTTTAACGCTGCAAGAAGAAACAAGATCTCATTTAAAAACAATAGCAAAGCAAAAAGCAGTTGTTCTAATGTGGAGAATATAAAGAATAAATAATCCAGTTGTCTGCAGTGCCCAACGCAAAGCAATTTAACGCATCAGTGGCAGCTGCCTATTAATTTCCTGTAGAAGGAGAAGGGGGGGTGGGGGGTGGATGTAACCACTGATTGGAGGGACAATGCGGCCCCATCATGTATCATTTCAGAGCCAAATATGATACACACGTGCGAACAAATGCCTGCTCACGCACATATTGTTCACACAAGCAAACACATGCGAGTCATGATTGCAATCACGCTGCTGTTTCCCACAATTCTGGCGGTTGCATGGAAGCGAGATGGCACTATATGCCCCATAGTGAATTAATAAGCAAAGCCTACAGATAGAGATGCCCATATGTGACTCCTGTCCTTAGGGTGTCGCATCAGTAATAGCTCCCCCAGGCAGACCATCCTTGCTTCTTCTACGCATTTGCTGAAAATCTCTGTCTGCTTTAATTAGGCACCCAGTTTCTGATCCCTCCCCTGTTTCTCAAATAAATGCACCAATATCTCTATCTGGCTCTGATCCAAACAACAACACCTCTGACACAATGGGGGAGGAAGAAGGGGAGACCATGATGCCATAAATCCAGAGGTATTTGGACAGGGGCCAGCACTTGTCCCAAACTGCCACTGCGGTGGCAATAAGCGTGTGGGGCCAAAGATAGAAAAACCCAAATCTATGTACAAGAAAAAACAACTTCTAAACCTCCTATAGTGCTCTTCAATTTTCACATGATTCAGGGCCCTCATGCCCCCAATTCTACAGGCTGTTTCTTCCTTCTCACTGTGTTCTTACTGTAAAAATCCTCTTTGTTGAAAGTTTTAAATATTTGCCAGTAACACACATATTTCTAATCCTGGGTACAAAACAGCAACACTGACTGGACCATCTTTCCGCCACTCCACTCTGTATTCATTTGACCTGTCTCCTAGAATCAGTGTGTTTTGTTTGATGCATGGTTTTTCATTATCACTATGGCCCATCATTACTTTCCTCTTATTATAGTCTGGGGACATGGGAGACAGTTCAGAAGAGCTGTGGACGAGGGACAATACACACACACACACACACACACACACACACACACACACACACACACACACACACACACAGCCCATTTCTTTCTTTTGGGGGGAAAAATGTGCCCCACAGACATAGTGTCTGTGTTTTCCTGCAATTAATTAATGGGTCCCCAGCTAGTTAGCAGTAGGCAGCACTTGTTTTACTGTGGCGACTGAGAGAGGGCGAAAGGGGTTGGAGCCAGGCTCGCCTCGGTAGCTGCAGGCTTATAGTTGTGAGCCATTGGATTTGGACTATTTTTAACGAAATCCTTTTATGGATAGATAAATCTGATTTTATGCAAGAAGAGTCTCCTGGGTTTCAATTAACTGGGGGTCACGCTGTAGATCTATCACAAAAAGAAAGAGGGAAGGGAAGATAGAAAGAAAGGGAGAGGAAAAGATAGAAAAGAAAGAGAAGGGGAAGGGGAAAGCCTTTAATTAATACAGTCTAATTAAACATTTGTGAAATGCATTATCTGCACTGTTTTGTTGTGGGGGTTTTTTTTAAATAATGAGCCACGTTTGCCTAATTGTCCTCCCCCACCTTCCTCTTAAAAGTTGTTTTGTGGTTACATCATGGTTGTTAATAATGCAAAAGATGCTTCGGAGTCCCATTTTGCTGCAGCTTGTCTTTCCGCAATTCAACATTAAGAGAAAATTTGTAATTGAGAACATTGTATTTCTTGCTCTTCAACAAGAGTCCTCTAGGTGGATTTTGAAAACACTTCGCTAAGTGCAAAGATTTGCTGGCAACACGGGGGGGGGTAGGCCTCTGCAAAGTAATTTGATTCCTAAAACATGCAAGATGACAGCTTCCTGCTGCACGGCAAAGGTAGATTTGACTTTGAATCATGCCGCACTGTTTAATCATGAGCCACGAGGCATGGCAAGTCGCTAGAGCTGAGGATAGTCACATAAAGAGTATCAAGCATGCAGGGTGAGAGATAGAGAAAGAGAGAGGGCAAGAAAATCCATAACAGATTAAACAGTGTTTGGTCAAAACGAACACAGCATGATATGTGCGTCTATCACCTTAGCGCTCCCTCTGTCTCACTGCGATGCGTATTTCTTCCCAGCCAGCCTGCACTCTCATTGTTAAACTACCCACAGGGCAAGTCTTAATGTGAAGTTGATCTCAGGTTGTAGTTGCTTAAACACACACACACACACACATCAGTTCCACCCAGCACACTCAGCCCCCATTGCTGCTATGACATTTTTCTCCCCATTCAATTGCCAGCGTGTGCAGCAGCTGCAAAGTGTATTACGGCCATCTTTTTCCCCCCCCTCTTTGCATTGTGGGGGGAATGATTCAGTTCACCAGAGCACAGAAATACAGTGGCGTACTTTTCTTAACTTTTTGACACATAGCTGAGCTAACACAGGGTAGATAGTGAAAATGAAGTTTCCACAGAACTCTATGCAGTCCTGTAAAAAAAAAAAAAAACAACTAAGTACAGCTTTACTGCCTCCATAGCAATTCGGAGAATACGAAGAAGGCAGGTGCTACTAATCAAATGTACCTGATCATCAGCCAGTGTGACCACCTCTGTAAAAGCAGAGGTTTTGGCAGTTTGCTGCTCTCAAGCAACCAGATGTGTGCTAACACAATGCCATAAGCTTCTCAGGTGTGGATGTTCCAGCAAATCTATCCCAAGATCCTGCAATTCTCAGAGAAGCTGCATAAAAACCCAAGAGCTGCATCTCAGACTGTACAGGCTTCTGTCAGCATGTTAAATGTTAACATTTATGACAGTACAGCTAGAAAAAGACTAAACAAGTATGGCTTGTTCATAAGGGTTATTAGAAGAAAGTTTCATCTCTTTAAAAAGAACATGTGGCCTGGTACAGGTTTTCAAATTTGCATCTAAACAAACCACAAAATGTCTTGAATACTACAATGTCCTTTGGACAGATGAGACCAAAGTGGAGATGTTTGGACATAATGCACAGTGTCACATTTGGTGAAAACCAAACACAGCATATTATCATGAACACCTCATGCCAACTGTCAATCACAGTGCTGGAGGGGTAATTATTTGAGCTTGTTTCGCAGCCACAGGGCCTGGGCACTTTGCAGTCACTGTGTATACCAAAGTGTTCTAGAGTCAAATGTGAGGCCATCTGTCTGACAGCTAAAGCTTGGCTGAAACTGGGCCATGCAAATAGGACGATGATCCCAAAAACTACAGCAGAAAGAATGAAAAAGAAAAGAATAAAGGTGTCGAAGTTACAACTCAACCCCACTGAAATGGAACGTTGTAAAGAAGAATGGGCCAAAAATCCTCCACAGTGGTGTGGCTGATGTGAGAGACCGATAGAGTCATACAGAAAATTGCAGCCAAAGTTGGTAGTACAAGCTATTGAATCACAGAGTGCACTGCGTATACAATATATTACTCACCTTTTTGAACTATCAAGGCTTATAGTTAGGAGTATGACTGAAGGGTGGATTTTGGTACAAGTGGCTGTAGCAGGTGCACTACAAACACGTTACCCAATTTAATAAGTTTGCATCATTACCAGCTGGTGACATGACAATATCACTCTATGGTGGCAGAGAAACCAGCTCCTGTAAGACTTTTCTGCAGTGTTGCATTAATATTATGGAAGAAACGAATTACAATACGTTTAACTTTTACTGGCTTTAGATGACTGTTAAGGTAATTGTATTATATCAAGATTTTAAATGTAACTTTGTTCTAATATAAACGGAACATAGTCGGTCAACATTGCTTTTGTAACACTGTTGTGACTGGGGCACTGGTTTCAGGTTTTTATGATAGCATTACATAATTTAAAAAGGTAAACAAACATAAAGGACCAATAGAGAACTTTACTGCTTCACTGTCTCAGCCACATTTTGTTCATAGGGTAGCTTGTCTGCTAGGCCTCTCCTCTGCTGATTCTCTTAAGAAACTGGACCTCTTGACCATGTTTATAATGTTAATATCTTTTTGTAGCACTGCTTTTGCAATTACATGCATAATGATATGGTTTGCTGTGTGGTTAATTGTACTAACTGGCCCTCTGAGAAGTCTTAGCTCCCATTTTGGTGAGTTAAATCCTATTATTTTATTAGTCTCTTTCAGCAAAAATTAGCAAGTTTCTGTGTCAGCTTGCTAACCACACCTGCTAGTGTTAGCAAATTTACCACTCACACATCTACATATGGAAATTCTAGCTCCAAAAAAATCAGCACAGTGTGGGACAAAAAAGCTAACCCTGAGATTTCTTTACAAACCAATGGTTGATATCATTGGTAGCTACAACCATCTTTTATATACAGTCTGTGGTTGTAAATACATGTCTGATTGTGGAAAAGTAAATGAGATAACAACCACATTTCTTTCTCGATTTATGACCACAGTCTACATTTTCTAAAGGAGTTAATGGTCTTATAATATTCCCAAGTTTTGAAAATATAAAATACAACATAGTGTTTAGTAAATAAGAGTCCCTTTTGGAGGAAGAGATGCCTACATCATGAGCATGCAGTGTCTTTGGTGGCAAAATGGCAGTGGAAAAAAATCCAACTTTGAGGCTCCAAAAACAAAGTACTAAAAGAGTGCCATCACAGCCACTACATCTGTATTTTATGTAGTCTGTTTGCCATTAATGAAATGTATTTACATTGAGTTACATTTACCTAGCCAAGGTAGCCAGGTTATAGGACCTCTCCATGTTTGGTAGTCCAAATTAAAGGTTGAAACCCATTATAAATGTTATATTGTGTGCACTGGTGCCACAGTCACAGGCAGTCTGATGAGATCTCAAAGAAAGTCTAAGAGAAATTCTAGGAGTTTTCCAGCCACTTTAGATGGATAGGCATTTTTAAACCAGCTACATTCCAAAAAAGAGACATATTGGCTTACTTAGGTTGAGATTTGTCACTAAAATGTTTTCATAGAGTCCTAATTTCTTCTTCCTCATCACTTTTCTTTTTTTATGTCTTCTTTTTATGTATTCTGTGGTGTCCTTACCACCCCCTCCTTATCCTCCTCTACCGCCCTCTCCTATATTAAGCTTGTCATCTCTGATTCCAAGGTGCTCTAAGTGGCAGCGGTGCTACGGTGACAGGAGGGTTCTAGCAAGATCTGCACCAAGCATGCCCAGAGAGCCAACCTAACTAATTAGAGATCCAACCTTGATGAGTGCTCTCTCTCCCTTTGCTACCCTCGCTCTTTCTCTCACTCTCTCTCTCCATAAGCATGTGTATCTGGGACCAGAAATTACTTAATATGATATATTAACATATTTCTGGCAGGAGCGGCAGGAGGAGGGTGCTCGTTGGAGACAAATTATCCAAATTAATTTCTAATTTAAAATCCTATGCCTTTTATTATAAGCTGTGGGCGCCCTTGGTACCAGAGACCAAGTGAGAAAAGGGGAATAAAGGCAAAAAAAGAAAGAGAAAAAAGATGGATAGAGAAAGAAGAGTAAGTCAAGGATGGAGGGATGGAAGTAGGAATAAAAGGGTTCTTTAATAACCTAGGCTGGTTCAAATGCCCACAAACCAATAAACCGGGGTGGGGGGTATGAAGACACGGAAAGGATTTAACTGTACACGCCTGGCTGAACTCAGCTCAGCTTTGTTCAGCCATGAGAGAACGTCCCCAGACATGAAGAAGCAAAGGAGGAAAATGAAAATGGGCCCAAAAGTTTGAGGCATACTTGGATCTCCTTTTTGCTCTAATTAGTGGCCTCACATCCTCACTTAGCCAAGGAGGGAGGGGAAGCCAATGGCCATGACCATGGGTCAGCCTTTTAGAGATTGTTATGAATCTGCATGCCATAACTCTAGGAGCTTATGGGAAATATAGGCCCCGAAGCACATCCACATGGAATGGTACTACAAATCTTCAGATGCTCAAAATGACCAATTAGACCATCTTATTTTGGCCACTGAGAGTGCAGCTATCGGACATCTTCCGTTCATAATTTATGCCCATTACCAAGGATTATCTGCATCTCATCCTTTCAAGGGCTTTGCAGCTGCAAAACAGCTAAATGATTCATTAAATCACAAGGCAGGAATCAAAACTACTGCACCCATTCGTAAAGAAAAGGCTGTCGTGAAAAGTGCAGCTGTGAATGCACTTTTGTGTAATATATAGGTCAACATGCAAGTGTTACACTTTGATTTTAATAAAACAAAGCTCACGTCTAGAAATCAAGTTAAGGTGAAAAACTGACAGAAACGTCATTCCTCTACTAGAGGTATTATTAAGCATTGTGGTATATTGTTCTGAGTCGACCTCCTTCACTGTCATATAAGTGTCAGTATGCATTTGTTTTATAGTGTGTTGATTCTCAAATGAAACAGGAAGCAGGAATGATGAGGTTCTGTCTGAAGTTGTGCCATTCTACACAAATATGCCTCATCCATCCTAAGATAAGACATGCTACCTTTTATATTCTATTTTTATTAACCAAAAAGTAATTTTAACTTCTTTTCCAACACACAGTGACAAAATTCACATCTCTCCAAGCGGTTACCACACCCTGATTTCCCTTTTTGAAGGCTGTCTTTGGATAGAGTTTCAACTACAAAGGAGAAATTATAAGAAAACTTTCTGTTCTGTAAGTGATAAAACAGGCCATGCTATAGTGGCCACATCAGTATGTAAATAGGAAGAATATCAGTTATTATATTTCTTGTTAAGCTGTTATCCACTGATGCACCACACGTCATACATGGACTTGTAACTGCATGTTTAATCACCAGTCTACCCAGGAGCCTACAGCTTGTTTCAGCTTATATCAAATAATGGCACAGCTCACCGCATAATGAACAAATACTCGCTTCCCTACACAAAGACACGCATACACAGCCTCGCTGCTACACCCTCCAAACATGGTGTGGCAGCACAGCGGACAGGGACGTGTGTCTTCTGTTTCGGCTCTTGGGGACAAAGAGGTTTGCGGTGCTTGTGTTTCAGCGGGGGTTTGCTGCAATTCTGGGTGCTGTGTTGGCTCCGGGAGAGGCACAGCGCTGTAATTAAGGACAGAGGGAGGAGAATGTTCATTAGATGTATTGTCCTCATTAGTATAAGTTCCACCCGGAGGTGGTGCAAAGCAACGGACACCTAATGAGAGGCATATTGTAATGAAAGCAGGGAACCAACAACTGCCCAAGAACTGACACGGGCCTTCAAAGTAGGGTTTGTGAAGGGACTCTCTCTCTTTCTCTCTCTCTCTCTCTCTCTCTCTCTCTCTCTCTCTCTCTCTCTTTATATATATATATATATATATATATATATATATATAGTACAGCACTTCTTACAACACTTGGACCACATTTAAACATGTCACAGTGTATGTACATTATGTTATATTATAAGCTGTCTGTGGTATGTGCATGCACAAGAGACTATTTTGCTACTTTTTCTCTTCTGCTTTAATCAATTCATTTTGGCCTCAAATCATAAGCACTTCTATGGCAGGCTACAAATCACTATAACGCACTCTACTGTAAGCAGCCAGCCATACAGAAACTGTAGGGGCTCACCTGCCCTGTGGCTAAAGACGACTGTAGCTACTGTATCCCATGCACACACACACACACACACACACACACACACACACACACACACACTAGATAAACTGTCTCACAGCATGCTTCTCACACCAGTACTGTACAGGTAATCTCACTTAATCATCTCAGAGGTCACCGCAAAGCGAGGTGGGGCGATAATTGCCGTGCTGAACAGCAAAAAGTGAAGGATTGCAGGGAGAGAAAAAGAGGGAGAGGGAGGCAGAGATGAATGGAGGAGAGAGGGAGGATGAGTGAACAGAATGAAGACGGAGAAAAAGAGGCAAAGCCTGTGTGTGTATGTGTGTGTGTGTGTTTTTTTTTTGTTTTTTGCTAGAGGGTAGATTCATAGACAGAGCATACTGGTGCTGCAAGGACAATTGTTGGTCCTGATGCTAAGACAGAAAATATTATAATGAAGAAGGTCCTCCTTCAGTGACAGATTGGACATGTGTCTTCCTCAATGACAGATTGAAGAAAGAAAGAAAGAAAGAAAGAAAGAAAGAAAGAAAGAAGAGAGTAATGCAAGGGAAACAGAGGGAGGCAGAGTGACAGTCCTCTCCCTCGGGGGCTTACAGGGGCTGGCCTCCGTCGGCCTGTGACAGCTAACCGAACAGGTACGCTGTGAGATGATTTAAGGCGATAATAACCTCCACTTTGGCCCATGGATGATGTATCTCCTGTGGCTGCTGAAGCTTAATGAATGAAACATTAGTAAATACTACTAAAACATGATTAGAGGGCCCCCCTGCCAACAGCAGCCAAAGAGGAGAGAAGAAAAGATGAGTACGCAAATGTATCTTCAGCACCATTGCCACCCACAGACACAGGCATAGACACAGACCACCTTCTTTTCCTTCACCTCATTCTGACTGGATTGTCCAACTCTTTTATTCCTGCTCAGCACTTTTGAATAAAAGATGAAAGAAGGGAGCAAGGACCTCAGGAGGCAAATATGTATCTATGTGTGTGCATGATTCTTTTTGAGAGTGTGATTTCTGTCTTCTGGCTCCGATGCCATGAGACCAAATGATATGTGTACAGCAAGGTGTGCCCCCTGTAGACAGGCACAATCCATACAAAGTGTCTTTACATAGGCAATGAAAAAAAAAGATTCTCCAGATGCAGGGTGAAAAGAAAACAAAGACTATAAAATAGATATTTACTCTTACTCCCATTCTAAGCAGCAACCTCCTGGGCTGAAAAGTGAAGTCAAATGGAAGTGGCAAAATCTGCAGTTCCTCTAATGCCCCCTTGAGGCTGGTTCCAAAAGGGAGTCAATCCCCCATAGACTCCCATGTTGAAATGCCTAACCAAACTGTATTAAGAAAACATGTTGACACCCTGAAACAAAAATATTGCCTCTGTGGATAGTTTCTTCCCACACAACAACTGCAGTGAGGGTGAATTAATTTCAAACTCTTCTATCTGGATATAGGTGAGGCTTAAAGTTAGTGGTGTAGATGCTTTGATTTACAGGTGTGCCGGCAAAGGGATGTATAGCCAATCCTATCCATTATGCTTGTGGTGATTTTTGGAGAATTTTTTTTTTTTGATCAAACTGTCTGACTTTTGTCAGACAGTTTGTCAGACAGTTTTAAGCTTCAAATTTTATCAAATTTTATTGTTTGATCAAAATTTATTGTTTGATGATCAAGTCAGTCACCTGATCTCAACCCAACCGAGCAGCTTTTCAGTTACTAAAAAAAAACAACACAGTTTAACCATTGTGTGGTACAACCCATCCAAGCACTTTGTGCTTTCATTTATGAGTGAAATCTTCATATTTTATTTGTCATTTAGTTTGCTGGCCTTAGCAGATAGCTTATCACTCTGCATTTGTGTTTAGATATGGTCACTTCTAGCCCCCCCCCCCAAAAAAAAGGAAAAGCAACCAAACTGCAAACATTAAGGCTTTGAAATATCTTGAATGCCATGGTGGCTACATCCATCTTTTATATACAGTGTATGTTCCATACCTACTAGTGATAGAGTAATAGAATAACATACAAAATTGCTATGATCCAGATGTAAGAAACTTAGGGATTTGAAATGTTGTGTTAACTGTTGTATTATCTATTAAATAATTGTTTTGGTTCTTCCACCCTTTAGTAAAAAATTTCCTCAAGAAATTTGCAGCTACAAGGTCAGAACTGGTTATCTAAGCAACTGCGAAACTGTCTATGAAAACCACATTGCTGTGAATGGTATACTGAATAAATGTATCAACAGCACAGATAAATTAGAAGTTATCTGGTATTTGAGTAGTAAAAACAACATGCAAACACGAATAGAGGTATAGTGGAAGAAAGATTTTGTGTTTTGTGTTAATTTGCATGAGTGGAAAATGGATCCTAATGCTTTAATAGAAAAATCAGATAAAAATGTCATGCAAAATTGTTGCTTTGTTGATTTAAATAATTCTTATTGAATGAATGTTTTGGTTTTTGCTGCATTTCCCTCTGTAAGAAGCCTGCACTGTCACTTCTTTTTTGTTCCTTTTTTTTTAAATTTTACAAAAAGTACAGGTATGCTCATAGCTTGATTTATATTGATGGAGAATGATTTTAGTTGTAACTCTACACTTCATGGATCAGAATCAGAAGAGGGGGGGAATTGCTTAAATTACAGATAAATATAAATATGAAGGATAAAAAATATAGATAAACAGAAGATAAAAAAAATATATGCCCTATATCGACATGACAGGACAGGACATAATTTTAAAACAAAAAAACACTACTATTTTCTAGATATGGCTGAGGTTTTGTAAAGAAACCCAGAAACTGAGGACAAGAGTCAAAGTAATTGAGGCAAATGCTTATGACAAACTTTCTTTCAACAATGACTGTCTTCTTGCCACTCTTCCATAAAGGCCAAATTTGTGGAGTACACTACAACTAGTTACCTTGTGGACAGATTGTCCCACCTAAGCTGTGGCTCTCTGCAGCTCTTCCAGAGTTACCATGGGCCTCTTGGCTGCTTCTCTGATTAATGCTCTCCTTGCCTGGCCTGTCAGTTCAGGTGGATGGCCATGTCTTCGTACTGTAGGTTTGCAGTTGTGCCATACTCTTTCCATTTTCGGATGATGGATTGAACATTGCTCCATGATATGTTCAAAGCTTGGGATATTTTTTATAACCCAACCCTGCCTTACACTTCTCCATAACTTTATCCCTGACCTGCCTGGTGTGTTCCTTGGCCTTCATGATTATTCACCGAAGTTCTCTAACAAACCTCTGAGGGCTTCACAGAACAGCTGTATTTATACTGAGATCATATTACACACAGGCGGACTCTATTTACTAAGTAGGTGACTTCTGAAAGCAATTTGTTCCACTGGATTTTATTTAGGGGTATCAGAGTAAAGGGAGCTGAATATATATGTACGCAGTGCTTTTCAGCACTTTTATATTTATAAATAAAATGTTAAAACCATGAATCATTTTCCTTCCACTTCACAATTATGCACTACTTTGTGTTGGTCTATTGCATAAAATCCCAATAAAATAATTTGCTTTTGTGGCTGTAATGTGACAAAATGTGGAAAAGTTCATGGGGTATGAATACTTATGCAAGGCTCTGTTTTAACAAAATGCACCTACACTGTTAACTCCTTTGTGCCATTTTAAGAATTTTAAGATGGATAAGGCACATCAACCAAACGATCAACCAGCTGGCCCTGACACTTCATCCCTACAACATTAACCCTAATACTGCAGGACCTCAATATATTCATGTCCCAGATAAGTTTCGTGAACTCCTGGTCGTCTATATATTGATCACTTCCGGTGTTTTCATTCACTGCTGGTTGTCTAGCTGGTCGTATAGCTGGCAGTACTAGAGTTAAGATGTTCAGACGTTTTCCACTCAGGTCTCCACATGCTCACCTTCCACCCTATTGGCACACTGCATCCTGCATTGGAAGTGAAATTGGCATTGGATATAAACTCTGTGGTGCATAATTGTTCAATATGAGCGCAGTTCCTTTGTGGACACTGGGTTGTTTAATTAAATTTAAGAATAGAAAATTACAGAATAACAACACTGATTGAGCATTGCTGCATCACCTTTAGGATCTTTACTGTGTCATTGCAGTGTGTATTCACACACACAAACATACAGTAACCTCAATGCCTCCTCTACACAGACACACAGAGGGCCATGTCCACAGCAGACCAAACTATAAACTGCAGTCTGGCTCCATGTGTGCAACAAGGTCGGCAGAAACAGTAGCTTACTGTCACCAAGGGGAAATGCCGGAGTGATATTGTTGGCTAACAACACTAAATAGGACAACATCAAGTCAGAGGGGACACAACTAGAGGAAGTGCTCACTCACCTATTTCTAATCATGGACATGTCTTTGGCAGAGACGGAGGGACACACAAGGACACACAAAGAGGCCAGACCTATCTTTGACTCTGGAAGGGACAGTGAAAACAAACAAGGGCAGAAAGAAGATAGGGTGTTTAACAGAGTTTGGTATACAAGGAGCAAAAGAGGTGAAAGCAAGAAAACAATGTTTATTCTTTTTAACATTAATTATCTCTGGACTTAATTGTGTGTCAGCTGTCTCAGAGAACAAGAGTCTCAATGCACCGTTATGGCTTTGCAAAAGGTCTCGGCATGTAACCAATACGTGTTTAGTAATAGTTTTAAGTCCTGCCATCATCAGCCTTAGATGCTATGGAAGTGAGAAGAGAAGTACAGCTGAATTAGCATCAAACCCACTAATAACATCAAAGATAAAAGATAAATCCCAACTGATGGTTACCATAATGCTCGTGTATAACACAGTGTGACTTCAGAGTGAAATTAAGTTCACTGGGCTAAATTATGCCAGGCTGAATTTACCCATTTATATGACTCTTTTTATGGCTGATTCAAAGCTGCCTAGCTAATCAACGCTCTATTACAAAGCTTCTCCATGGCGGTAGTTTGATTGGCTTCAATTTACATAATGGTGGAACGCTGAGAAAGTGAGGCCTCAACTGCTTTTCCATTTCTCGGTTGCGCCGATTAGATAGGTTTATGGATTTGGAACATGTGTGAGGCATTGATTTTATTTATTTCATTATTCAGTCATTGGTCTGCTGCACACAGAAACATGCAAGCTGTCAGCCTGTGACAATCACGGGAGGAACATTTCTCCTGTCCTGGACTATGCTCAGCACTGGAATCCAATTTATGTTTGGAATGAAAAAGCTGTTTCATATGCAGGTGTAGGCCTCAGATACACACATACTGTATGCAGATCCACACATGGACTTATGGACATAGTATATGTTATTTATGTTATCTGAGGAATCAAATGAGTCTTTTCTTTTGTGCAAAAAACCAGCAAATAACAGTAGTTTTCTTTCTCTGTTGTCATCTATCTCTACTTGTTTTCCATCCTGAAGATTATCTTGATTTATCTGCAGTGGTGCTATTGTCACCTGCTATCATGTAATTATGTTGCTGAGAGACAGTAAGAGTCTGCAGATACACTGGCAGGCGTTAGGTGCTACATCTTTCATCCTCACAAATGGTAAAAACAGTGAAAGAACGGGTCCTTCTCACTGAACTCAAGTAATGTACTGTAATAGGATGCCAGTCAGTTTTTGAAATCTTAGGAACCACAGCAACAGAGATTAGGATCACACAGTATTGAGGCGCATAGTGCATAAAAGTTGCCAACACTCTGCTGACTCACAAACAGAAGAGTTCCAGACCTCCTCTGGCATCAACATCAGCACAAAAACTGTGCACCAGGAGCTTCATGGCATGAGCTTCCATGGCTGGGCAGCTGCATGCAAAGCTTACATCACCAAGCACAGTGCCAATCGTCAGATGCAGAGGTGTAAAGCATTCAATCACTGGATTCTGGAGAAGTGGGAATATGTTCTATGGAGTGACTTCTCTATCTGGAGCTTGATGGACATGTCTGGGTTTGGTGAATGCCAGGCGAACGTTACCTGCCTGACTGCATTGTGCCAACTGTAAAGTTTTGAAGAGGAGGGAGAATGCTGCTATGGGGCGGGGGGGGGGGGGGGGGGGGGTTC
>VUQH01035500.1:10172-25348 GCA_015106775.1 Etroplus canarensis | reverse complement strand
AGAACACATTAGGAAACTCAGGTGTTTTAAGTTCGTTTGTAGCTGTGACAGGTCTGAGTCTCCTGTAATAAAACAACGTCTGCCTGTAGTTTTTTAAGCTGGTTAAATATCTTTAAAGTTTGGTGTATTTTCACATTATAGTGTTACCTAAAAGTCCCACCTTGGAGCAGAGGTACCAGATGCGAACTCATTTTCAACTCTTCTCCCGAAGGTGAAGCCAGAGGAAATCTGAATTATCTGACAGTCTGTCTTCCTTTACAAAGCAATTTCCACATTTTCTAGTTGAATTTTAATGGCTGTAGTGGGTAGGAAATGTGACACCCCACCTCCTCACTCCCACACTGGAATATCAATATCAGACCTTTTCCTCCATCTGCTGTAGCATGATAATCCCCCCCAGCCTGAGCAGATCTTTGCAGCTGCCGTGAAACAGAAAAGAGGAGAGAAAGTGAAAAACAGATTTTCACTGAGAAAGAAAAGTGGAAACTGTGAGGGAGGAAGGTCAGTGTCTATGGGGTAATGGAACTTTCTAGACAACAGTACCCTCGCCCCTTTGACCCATCTCCCCGCCATCAGCAGTCCCAAGTGGGCTGCACGAACAGAACAAGTGTGTTTTGATGTGCATTCACAATAGAGGGTTTCAGTGTAGGTCAGGCTGTGGTTCTGATCCCTGCTGGATACAACTCATATAGACATCTATGAAGCCCCACAGCAGGAAATTATATATCTCACCCACGCTCATGGCTGCAGATCTGAAGATGAAGCTTCAAGGCAGGAAAGTAGAAGAAAAGTCTTTAGTCTATGTCCAAATAACTTTTGTTATTGTACGACAGTTAGGTCCATAAGTTTTGACATAATTTGACACTTTTTTTGGTAATTTTGGCAGTGTAGACCATCACAGTGGACTTAAATCAAACAGTTAAAATATTTGATCAAAGTGAAGACTTTCAGCTTTAATTCAAGAGAACTGCGTTAACTGTTCAGGAACTGCAGCCATTTTTATATATAGTGCCCCATTTTCAGAGGCTCAAAAGTAAGTGGGACAAGCTAACAGAGTTTTAAATGTAAGGATTGTTTTTAATACTTGGGTGAAAGTCTAGAACCCACGGACATGCTGTGTTTCCTCTGCTAGGCCTTTACTGCAGTTTTTGCTTGTTTGTGGGTCTCTCTGCTTTTAGTTTTGTCTTCAGTAACTGAAAAACTGCTCTATTGGGTTGAGATCAGGTGACTGACTTAGCCACTAAAGAAACTCAGGTTGCTTTTGAAGCATGGTTTGGGTCTTTATCCACTGTGAAGCACCATCTTGTCAATTTCGCAGTATTTGGCTAAATCTGAGCAAAGAGTACAGCCCTGTACACTTCAGAATTCAAAGAAACGGATTTGAATATTTAACCTGATAACATTCTGGCTCGAAGAAGTGTAAGAAAACAGTTAACAAATATAAATTAGACATTGCTGATATATCTAATTTTAAAGCCTCTTAAATAGAATTTTGAAATAAATGGATATTATTCAGAATGATGTTAAAATGATAAATATTCTTCCTGCCATTTTATGGCACTAAAAGTTAAACATGTATGTCTTTATTAAAATGGAAATGATAGAAGTAAAGATATTGAAGATTTCTGCAGACTTTGAAAGTATTATCTAAAGAAGGCAAAAGGTTACCATATTCATTTAAGCCCAGTCATGTGCTAAACTATTTATCAAACTGTCTTCAGTTTCTTAAATCTGCCATCTTTAACCACACATTCATTTTCAGATTTGGATACTTGTGTACTGCATATAATATTCTACAGTCAGTTATTTCCCTTCATCTGTGACTGTCAGACTAAAGATGCCCTGTTCACCATCCTGAGGGATCTGCGGCCCACCGATCACTTTAACTTCATCAGCTTCTCCAATAAGATCAAAGTCTGGCAACCGAATCGTCTCGTGCCAGTGACGCCCATTAATGTAAGAGATGCCAAGAGGTTTATTTTGACGCTGATGCCCACTGGAGGTGAGATCATGCTAACTCGCTTGTGCTAACTTAGCACAGCACTCACTTGATGATAGATTTAAAGTGGAAAATCCTATTGATTTAATGAACTTTCATTTTCATTTTGAATCAAAGCAATATAAGTGTCACTGTATTTCCACATCCTGTGAGTTGTAATCTCTAATGACCTCCCTTCACTGCAGGCACCAACATCGATGGTGCCATCCAGACTGGCTCCTCGCTGCTTCGTGATTACCTCTCAGGTCCTGACAGCAGCCCAAATAGCGTCTCCCTCATTATTTTCCTGACGGACGGACGGCCCACTGTCGGAGAGATCCAGTCCACGGCGATCCTGGGGAACACTCGCTCCGCCGTTCAGGAAAAGTTCTGCATCTTCACAATTGGGATTGGTAATGATGTGGATTACCGACTGCTAGAACGCATGGCTCTGGAAAACTGTGGGATGATGAGACGCATCCATGAGGAAGCTGATGCCAGTGCTATGCTCAAAGGGTATGAAATCATGCTATATGTTTTTGGAATATTTCTTCTTCTAGGTGACATTTTACCCTGCTACTAATTGAATTCTTAAACTCTAGCTTTTGACTAGATTTATCCACTTCTGTCACATTACTGTGGACAATGCATTTTCCCAGGTTTATGTAAGTATTTCAGTCATATTGCCACATAAATAGAGGTCATTTATAAATTGGTATAATAATGACATTCACTCAATATTTGGTTTGGTTTACGTTAATACGTATAAGGTCAAAGTGCCCTATTTTGTTAATAAAGATGAGAGAAATAAAGTCTCAAAAATTCTTTTTGTGCGTGGAAGTAGTTTGGAGACGGTCTGAAACTTCTGTTAAGCTCACAGAAAGTTTGAATGAAAATGGCCTAACATTTTCTGAAAGCTGTGGCCTGGAGGTGATTTAAAAGTGCTGCAAAAGTACTCTAACATGGCTTAACTAGAATGTAAGTGAAGACAAGACTTTTATCTAAAACAGCTTGACAGTGGTCTGAAGCTGTTGTGAAAATGTGGTCTAGATGAGGTCCAAGATAGGTGTGAAACTGGTCTGGAATCTGGCATGATCTTGGAGTGGAAGTATACTGCAGTTAGCCTAAAATTGTAGCTTGAATCTATCTCTTAAACACAATTTAATAAAATATTAATGAAATATATTTAAAACTAGTATGAAAATGTGATCTTGAAGTAATCTAAAACAGTCTGAAACCTGTAAGAGACTTGAACAGTTCTGCTCACTTGTAGTCTGAAACTGGTCTAAATTTGGCCAAAGAAAGCTTTGATGATGGTTTTGGGAAATGGCCTAAAGCGGCCTCTGAAGAGACAGGTCTGGTTCTGGTCTTTAAGCTAGTTCTTAGTTTAGCATTGACTGAAAATGTGGTAAAGTTGGAGTGAAATTAGCTAATTAACCAGTCACAAGGCAGTAACTTGACAAACATGGTCAAAACAACGTGCTAGATTTTAAACCAAGCATCAGAATAGGGAAGAACTGTGGTTTAAGTGACTTTGAACACATTGTTGGTGTCAGACAAGCTGGTGTGAGTATTTCAGAAACTGCTGATCGACTGGGATTTTCCCATGCAACCAATTCTAGGGTGAAAATATCCAGTGAGGGTTAGTTCTCTGGGAAAAAATACCTTGCTGATGCCAGAGGTCAGAGGAGAATGGCCAGATTGCTTTGAGCTGACAGGAGGGCAGCAGTAACTCAAATACCACTTGTTAGAACCAAGGTATGCAGAAGAGCATATCTGAACATACAACATATTGAACCTTGAAGCAGATGAGCTACAGCAGCAGAAGATCACACCAAGTGCCACTTTTGTCAGCTAAGAACAGGAAACTGAGGCTACAGTACACACAGACTCGCCAGAATTGGACAACAGATGATTGTGAAAGTGCTGACTGGTCTGATGAGTCTTGATTTTTTCTGTGAGGTCCCTATGGTAGGGTCAGAATTTGGTATAAACATCATGAGAGCAAGATCCTTCCTTTTATCAACAGTTTAGGCTGCTGGTGGTGTGATGGTGTAATTTTGAGCATTGTTTAAACCTCATGGCCAGCCTGAGTATTTTTGCTAACCATGTCTTTCCCTTTATTAATACACTGTACCTGTCTTCTCATGGCTGCTTCCAGCAGGATAATGCGCCATGTTGAGACCATCCCTGCTTTTGTCCCCATAGTATCAACTGAGCATCGATTAAACGCCACAGCCTACCTGAGTATTGTTGCTGACCATGTCTCTCCCTTTAAAACCTCTGTGTACCCATCTTCTGATGGCTGCTTATAGCAAGATAAGGCACCATTTCACAAAGCTCAGAGCATCTCAAGTGGTTTGCTTGAGCATGACAGTGAGTTCATTGTACTCAAATGGCCTCCACAGTTACCAGATCTCAATCCAGTAGAGCACCTTCGGGATGTGGTGGGATGTGAGACTCACATCGTGGATGTGCAGCCAACAAATCTGCAGCAACTGTGTGATGCTGTCATGTCGATATGGACCAAAATCTCTGAGGAATGTTTCCAGAACCTTGTTGAATCTGTGCTAGGAAGAATTAAGGCAGTTCTGAAAGCAAAATACGGTCCAACCCAGTGCATCTAAGGTGTATCCAATGACCAAGCCTGCAGTAAGATAGCAGTCATAAACTACTCTTACACTGATCTAAAACAGGTCTAAAGCTGGCATAACACTGGCCTACAGACACAAGCTCCAGTTCCATTTCACACTTGTGGTTTCTAAACACAGAAACAAAGGAAAATTAATTTTTAATCCATCTCTGATGACCTTAAAGTGGTCCAAAAAACAGGACTAAGGAGTCAGAGTCCGTTTTCTGAGTGTAAGCCATCTGTAAATGTAACTATTGAGAAATCCCTATTTTGAAGTATACATTTTCTATTCAAAAAATGTTGCATCTTTGTAGTTTTTGGGGTCCACCTTTGGTGCAAACTGCGTTGTTTCTCCTGTGGGCTTACCAGGAGTCACTTATTATATCACAGAACACATAGCAAACATTGGGTATTTCCAACCTAAAATTAAAAACATTACACAAACACAACACTGTGATTATTACTTTTAACAGGTAATTAATAGGCAGTACCTTCCCCTTTCATATATGTATAAGCTCCTTCTTATTATACAATTAACTGTCCTTAATTCCTCCCTTCTCCCTCTCTCACGTCCTTCCATCTCTCACCAAGCTACGAGGGAACAAAGACCACAAATGTGACGGTGCTGACAACAGACCTCTTTAATCAGCTCTCTCCCAGAGTTTTTTTTTTTATGCTTTGCACACAGCTCTCTTCTCCCTCTCTCTTCTGCGCTCAGACACGTGCAGTGTTTGTTCAGTTGAGCAGGAATGTGTGTATGTTGTGAAACCTGCGTCTGAGTATGTACGTAGGGTTAACAGATAGACTACAAAGATAACAGCCCCTGTTCTGCTTGAGCAAACATACTGGATGGGAGGTGAGGAGGTTTACTGGGACATGACAACAATGACAGGACACAGGAACTCTGAAGTGGGGTGGCAGCAGCTTAAGGGGTTAGACAAGCTGGTTTATGCCCGGAAGGTGGCTTATTTGAATAAACAAGATGATGAAATAAATAATAGGATCCTTCTTTTATGCTTCAGTGTCTGTGATTGGTGAGATTGAACAACAAAATTGCAGGTTTGGAAACTGTATGTGGATTTTTATGGTACAGTCTTGTTTAGGAGCTACTGATAAACATTGTTAACCAATCAAAAGGGACACCAGAAATGATATAAAGGTTTCTTTGGAAGGCAAGGACAACCTATTGTACTGGGATTGATGTAAATGTTACGAAAGTTTCAAAGCAGCGGTCTGCCTCTTTTGAGACTTTGGAGATTTTACCTGTAACCTTGACTTACCATCATTTGACTTTTATACCTCTTTCATTCAACTGCAACCCTCCATGTCTTTGTTTCTTTTCTAGGTTTTATAATGAAATAGGAACTCCTCTGCTGTCTGATATAAGAATCAACTACACCGAAAACTCAGTCCAGTATGTCACTCAGAGTCTCTTCACCAACTACTTCAATGGCTCTGAGATCGTTGTCGCTGGCAAGCTCACAAACCAAAGTGCAGAATCCCTCCACGTCCAGGTCACTGCCAGCAACAATGATAAAAGCATCATCCTCGAGACCGATGTGCCGCTGCAACATCGACAGATAGAGACAGAGAAGCATGTGAGGGCAGCCACCTCTGCAATGGCAGCTGGAGCCAAGGCTCCAGGATCAGGGGTGGCACAGAGTTTAGGGAATACTTTGAGTTCAGTAGCCGAAGACTTTGTGGAACATGTGTGGGGTTTCTTGAGCATCAAAGAGGGTCTACGGTCACGACTACGCAGCCAAACCAGCAAGGAGAGGGAAGATTATACTCAACAGGCCACCAACCTGTCTATGACCTACCACTTCCTCACTCCCTTTACCAACATGGTGATGGAGAAGCCTGAGGTCCTGGCTGATGGCACCATGGCCCCAGCACCCACCATCTCGCCAGGGGTTGATGAGGCTGCCTCACCAGCCAATGAACTGCCAGGTGACACAGATGACAGAGAGCAGCAGAAATCTGACATGAAGCTTGGCAGCCAGGCTTTATCACTGAACAACAAAATTGGTGAGATGGGTTGGGTTGGGTTGTACAGGGTGTCTAAAAGGTCTGCTACTATAGATAAACTGATGAGTACAAAAAATTGAAACTTTTGCAGAGGTTCAAAAAAAATTTTTTTTTTTTGCTTACAATAGCATGTTCTAGTATTACAAGCAAATGAGACTATACACTAATTATCCACAACATTAAAAGTATTATTGGGTAAAGGGAATACTGTATGGAAAAAGTATTGGGCCAGCAGCTTTTATGACAGCCCATTCTAAATCCACAGAAATTAATATGGAGTTGGTCCCCCTTTTGAAGCTATAACAGCTTCCACTCTTCAGGGAAGCTCTTGAAGTGGCTCTGTGTGAATTTTTGCCCATTCAGACACTGATGTTAGACAAGAGGGCCTGGCTCACAATCTCCATTCTAGTTCATTCCAAAGGCAATCAGTAGGGTTGAAGTCAGGGCTATGTGCTGGCCAGTCAAGTTCTTCCACACTAAACTCAGCCAACTATGTCTTTATGGACATTGCTTTGTGCACTGGAACATAGCCATTCTGCAACAGAAAAGGGCCTTCATGTGACCGTTCACACAAAGTTAAAGGCATAGAATTGTCCAAAATGTCTTGGTAAGCTGAAGCATTAAGATTTCCCTTCACTGGAACTAAGGAGCCCAGGCCAACCCAAGAAAACCAACCCCATGGTATTATCCCTCCTCCAGACTTTGCAGTTGGCACAAAGCAGTCAGGCAGGTAGCGTTCTCCTGCAATTCACCAAACCCAGACTCATCCATCAGACTGCCAGATAGAGACGTGTGATTCGTCACACCACAGAACACATTTCCACTGCTACAGTGTCTGTCTCCCACTCCATCTAATGCTTGGCATTGTGCTTGGTGGTGTAAAACTTACATGCAGCTGCTCAGTCATGGAAATTCATGCCACAAAGCTCTTGACACACAATTTTTGTGATGATGTTAATGCCAAAGGACGTTTGGAACTTTGTAGAGTCAGCAGAGCGCTATTGACTTTTACACACTATGCACACTAAGCACTCGGCAACCCCGCTGTGTAACTTTACATGGTTTGCCACTTCATAGCTAAGTTGCTGTGGTTCCTAAACACTTCCACTTTGCAACAATACCACTTACAGTTGAATCTAGGAGAGAAAAAATTTCACCCATACATCTCATTTCTTGCTATTACAAAAATAGCTCTTTTAAATGACTAATTTTTTCACAAATGTTTGTAAATGCAGACTTCATCACTAGGTGCTCTGTTTTACACTCCTGTGGGAATTAGGCTGAATGAAACACCTGAATTCAATGATTAAGAAGTGTGTCCCAATACTTTTGTCTATATAGCGTAATCATTAAAATCCAGTTTTCTGTTTGGAAACTGTCAGTCTCTTGGGTCTGCTTTCCTGTAGACATTACTTTGATGCCCATCCCCACCTAAACTTTGCTGCAAATCAAGCAACCCCCCATGAAAGTTCACTGATGATAGCAGCAGCCTCCCCCTAGCAAGACACACCCCAAGAACTGCACAACAAGCACTCAAGGGGCATAGCAAAATGATCAACGCATTGAACCAGCCTCCAAATTCCCTAAATCCCAGCTCTGATCAAGCGGCTACCAGCCTACAACTTATAGGACCCAAAGGGTCACATATCCAAAAATATTAAACACCACACAACATCCCTCAAAGATCTCATATCCTTGCCCCAACTTATCAATGCTGTTTTCTTAGCATGAGATGGACCTATACAATATTAGGCAGGTGAATTTAATGTTGTGGCTGATCAGTGTTTGTCTAGTTGTTGCTAGCACATGTATCTGTTTACAAGAAAAAGAAACCACAGTGAGTATGCATATCATGCAGCCATTATAACCACTATGAATCTGCTTTCCTCTGCAAAGTTTTTGAGGAGTACATTTCAAGCTTGATTCTAACTGGGTGAAGTAATCACATATAAGAACATGCAGACTACCTCTTATATAATGTGAAAAACGGTATTTCACCAATAACTGATCCAGAAATTGGTATCGTTCCTCATAAGATGAAGCATTAAACAACGGCAATCCTCTGGTCTTTGTAGGTAGAGTTGAGAGGAGACCGGCCAAGAAATCCATCACCTTCTCCAAGACGTCAGGTGACTCCAGATTTTCTGTACTTTTCTCCCTCTTGTTTCTGTGAGCATATATGCAGTGGTTACATGGCTCCGTAATAAAACTTGAAAGGCAGGAGAAGGGGAACGTACAGTAGAGTCTCTCTACACCCTGTGTGGGCAGCCTGTAATTTGGGTGTTCATCAGACAGTCATCAGTGATTACACAGGCAGCAAGACGTTCAGACATTCCTCTGAGCCTGACCCGAAGAGGGGAAAGAACACACAGTGTCTAACTGAAATACCAACACTGGCACTACGTAGCACTTTAGACCTTAAGTGGTGTGGGTTAATGGGACAAAGTTAAGAGAAGAGATGGGAAGAGGATGTTTGTGCATGTGTTACAGTAAAGAGAAGGAGCCCATCAGAAGCAGTTAGTGAAGACTAATGACCCTGTCATTAGTGCTGCTCTGTCATCTCATTGCTCCTCAGTTCATCTTAGATGGTTCTCAAGGGCCTGAGGGGACCCTAGATAAATAAAAAATCTGTCTCATTGAACAGAAACTTGGCTGGCTAATACACAAACACGCATTGCTGTAAACACATTGAAACATCAATCGCCTTTTTTATTTGCTATTTTCTCATGTATAGCAGAGACTTTGAGCTCAAAAACATCATAAGACACAGTTTTTAACTATTTTAACTCAATTTTTAGCTATTCTTGTTCTCATTTTGTTAAAAAAAAAGTCTGGTCTGAGAGACTCTTACTGTAAGAACTGTCCTAAAGGCAGGTTTGAGTACTTTGGCAGGTGTTTATAGAACATCTCTGTCTGTCTGTGGATAGATTTTGTCGACACGATAGCATCAAAACTGTGTAACATGCTGTCCCAAAACTTTACAAGAAAGTGGCTTTAAGATGGGTGAGGTCCAACCAGTGAACAATAAATATTAAAATACATTGGACTATTGAATACTCATGGTCAGAACTTGATGCAGCTCCAATCTAAGATGACTTATTTTGGAAAATTAGTGAGCCAAAGCTTTGTTTTCTGCCTATATTAAAGCTGAATAGGTGTTGACAGTTCTGTGATCCAACAGAGTTGCAGCCAGGATTTCATAAATACTGAGGCAGGGCATGTACATTAAAGATGGATCCAGCCACTGTTTGGAGGCCTCAAATTTTGTATCTTGTTCATAGTGGTTTAAAACCAGATAGGTTTGTTTTTGTTTCATTTAGTTGCATTTAGTAAGCTGCTTTTATTCTGGTTGAATTTCTTGAATTTTAACTATTTTACGTTTTACTTTATAAAGCCACTTTACACTATAAGGATAAAAGTATTTGGTTACCTAAAAGTTGCACCTATAGGAGCTTTTCTGACATCCCAATGTAGATCCATGGGCATTACTATGGAGTTGGTCGCCCCTTGTTGCTATAACAGCTTCCACTCTTCAGGGAAGGCTTTCTACAAGATTTTGGAGTGTGTCCGTGGGGATCTTTGTCCATTCATCCAGAAGAGCATTTGTGAGGTCAAACAGTGATATTGAACAAGAGGACCTGGCTCACAATCTTTATTCCCAAAGGTTATAAATGGCGTTGAGGTCAGGGCTCTCTGCGGGCCAGTGAAGTTTTTCCACACCTAACTAATCCAACCACGCCTTTATGGACTGGGGCACAGTCATGCTAGAAAAGAAGAGGGTGGTCCCCATCGCGTTATCCCTCCTCTAACGTTCTCTTGGCATTCACCATAACCAGACTGGTCTCATCAGACTGCCAGATAGAGAAGCGTAATTTGTCACCCCACAGAACACGTTTCCACTGCTCCAGCTTTCTTTCACAAATGTTTTTAAGAGCAAACTATATGGCTAGGTGCTTGATTTTATACACCTGTGGCAATGGATTAGAATTAAACATGTGAAATCAATTATTAAGAAGTGTGGCCCAACACTGTTGTCCATATTGTGTATCTTGGTTTAAAAAAGGACGCTGCACCCATATGCTAGCTGCCATACACTGCTTTATCTTTTAGAACCATAATTTAGGGAATAAACATAAAGTTGTACTGAAAAATACTTTGAACTAGCAACCGGGACAATAAACTAATTGGGAATGTGTTTATTGAAGCCATAAATCAAGTAAGGAGTAATTTTCCCATAGACCTTTATACACTATGACTTGTGTTAGCCCCTCTTGGCCAATTACAAAAATGCAGTTTTAAGGTACTTCCTAATATCACTAGCACTCAACAAAATACTTACTAAATACCATTTATTTGTCTTTTGTATTATCTGAGCACGTTTATAATCCACTTTATTTTAAAATAATAACAGTGGCTCAATGGTATAAAAATGTAATTACCTCCAACAAATCTATATTTCTTTATGTGCCATCAAATAACTGTCCTGTCAGGTTAGCCACTGGCATCATGCCCTTCCCAACACACAGAAATAGGTAACGTAGCATGAGTCATGCTGTTTATTCTTATTATTTCCAGCGTTTAAAATGTTGTTTTTTTATATATTCTCTTATGTCCTTATACTATTTCAGCGGATGGTGACCCTCATTTTGTGGTTGAGTTCCCCCTCAGCAAACTAACTGCGTGCTTTAATATCAACGGTGAGCCTGGACACGTCCTTCGCCTTGTCTCTGACCACAAGTACTCCGGTAAGCCTCATGATAACGCCATTAAAAAGGCACCAAAATTGTAATAATTTATGCTCTTGATGAAATAAATGTGTTTTGTGCCCTCAGGGGTGACAGTCAATGGTAAGCTAATTGGTGCCCCAGCTCCACCAGGCAGTCACAAGCAGCAGCGTACTTACTTCAGCACCATCACCATTGTGGTGGATCAACCCAAACGCGCCTACATCGAGGTGACACCTAAGAAAGTCATCCTTGATGGACGGGACCGAATTGTTCTACCGTGCCACTCCACTGTGTCTGTGGACAGTGGGGTGCTGTCAGTGGCCATTGTTGGAAAGTCTAATGTGACTGTGACTGTTGGAGGGAACATCAGCTTCGTAATCCTGCTGCACCAGTATAAGAACCCGGCCCCCTACCAGAGAGACCATCTGGGGTTTTACATCAGCAATAGCAAGGGGCTGTCACACAACTGCCATGGTCTGCTAGGTAGGTGTTGAAAGAGATTTCCATCCACACATCAGTTTTCTTCCACTTATCCTACTCGTGGTCACAGGGGGCTGGAGCCTATCCCATCTGTCATAGGGCGAGAGGCAGGGTACACCTTGGACCCAGTCTGTGGCAAGGCTGGAGGAGCTTTCATCTGTAAAAATCTGTTGATCTGATAAATATAATCATAAATCCTAAAGCACTGTACTCAACCTCTGTTGGCTACAGTAGTCACGTAAGTGGATATCTGTATATTGCTATTTGTTCAGTGTCTAGGAAGTTCATGCTTTAGCCATTTTTAACATACATCAGTCAGTGATAACATTAAAGTCATTGTGCTGCAAAATAGGCCAGGTCTGAGCTGTTGGAGCATGGACTGAGGTCTCCTGAGGTGTCTGGCACTGTGTTGTTGGCAGTGGTGCTACAGATGGCAGGGTCTCCATAGAATGGGCTTGTTATGGTGAATCCAGCGGATGCTCGACCAAACTAGGATCTGAGGAGTTTAGGGTCTGGGATGATGCCTTGGGCTCACAAGGCATGTTCTGCGTCGTTCTTGTGAAGTTTTTGTGGTAGGGCATATTGACCTGCTGCTGCCAGGGAGTGGTCACACCAAACACAGCCACACGACAGGGTGACCAGATGTTCCCTTTTATGTGGGACCCCGCAGCATTTTTATTTCTTGTCCCCCTGTCTCATATACTGAGATGATGTCCCACATTTCGATCAGCTCTGCAGATCATGTACTTTTCTAAAGTCTGACTTTGACCTGATGCGTGTGAAGAAAGCAAGGAAGGCGTTTTATTCTGGTCAAAGGCAGGTTAATCTGTTTTTTGCTGCCAGTGTTATGCCCATCAGGGAAAGTTGCAAGTCACCAAAAAGTTGCAAGCTCTGCAGATTTTAGTGAATTTGATGAAAACTACTACAAAGAAATTGAAGCCAAAGTTTTTTCTGAGAAATAGAGCTTTTGGCTTTTTAGTTATTTTTCAGTTCCTCAGGAGGGAAAATGGGATGATGTGATGTAGTGTGTGTGTGTGTGTGCATGCGTGCCAGGCGTAATTGTCTGAAAATTTGCTGAACTTTTCATATGTGGCTCCAAAGACGTGTGCCAATGTATCAACACATCCCTGATTACAGCAGCTGACATAACATTCACTTAACAATTTGTGGAATAGAAAAATAATAGAGTATAAAAAACAAGAGGCCATGACAACAACTTCTTTTATCTTTTTTATTTACTTAGTAATGGAGTTGAAAAATTGCATTTTTCCTTCACATGCTAAATACCGAACCTGCACACTTTGTGTCAGATATCGAAATTTCAGCCTACCTCCCAGCATGACTAGCGTGTCCCACATTCTCCTACACAAAGTCTTTGCCCCACGTTTAGTTTGTTGGGACATGGTCAACCTAGGCAAATGTGATGATACATGTAAAGTAAAATTCACATGCAAGGCCCAAGGCTTCCTAGAAGAACATTGAAACGCTGCATTGTAAAGAGATGAATAAAGATCACGTCACCCGTCAATGATGTTTGTCATTAACAAAGGGGATAAACAACAACATGTTTTTGTTGATTATGTTGTCCAGCGATCACTGATATGAATCCTACATACTGGCCATTGATGCCCTTACTATACCTGGATCACAACTACTCAGTACATGGTGGTACAGAAGGACTTTAAACATTAGTTTCAGAAACATGAAGGACTTCGCATTAAGGAGCTACGTACCCAGCAAACACAGTCCAGTGCTGATTTAGAGGCCACTTGGCCAGGTTAGATCGCTGCACTTATGGCATGATGTCAATTTACTGATAAAATAAGTCAAATATCGAAAAAAATACTAGTACTAAATTACAAGCTAAGCTTTAGATTTCAATTTTTTCATCCAAGTTAATTTGTCCCATGGAAGATTCAGAAATTTAGAACAACCATCTGTAAGTCATATGCACCTGATTTTCCCAGGACTCTATGCAGTCCTGCGAAAAACTAAGTACACTTTCACTGCTTCCATAGGAATTAAGAGAGCAAGTAGCAGCCAGGTGCTGCTAATCAAATGCACTTGATTAATTGATCATCAACCAGTGTGGACCCTTTCATAAAAGAAGTTTTAGCAGTTTGCTGTTCTGGAGCTTTCAGGTGTGTGTTAACACAATGTCACAGTCTTCCCAGGAGTGGACATCCCAGCAAATTCAAACCAAGATCAGACTGTGCAATGCTCAGAGAAATGATCCAAAACCTAAAAGCTCATCTCAGACTCTTCAGGCCACAGTTAGTATGTAAAATTTGAAAGCTTAAGACAGTGCAATTAGAAAAAGACTGAAAGTCATTTGTTTGTAAGGATGGCCAGAAGAAAGCCTCATCCCCCTAAAACAACATGGTAGCCTGGTTTAGGTTTGCAAAGTTGCATCTGATTTCTGGAACCATGTCCTTTGGACAGACGAGGTTAAAGTTGAGATGTTTGGCCCTAATGCATAGTGCCACATTTGGCAGAAACCAAACACAGCATATCAGTACCAACTGTCAAGCATGGTGGTGGAAGGGTGATGATTTGGGCTTGTTTTGCAGCTACAGGGCCTGGGAACTTTGCAGTAACTGAGTTGACCATGAACTCCTCTGTACACCAAAGTATTCTAGGGTCAAATGTGAGGCCATTTGTCTGACAGCAGGTCATGCCACAGGACAATAATCGTGAGCGCAGCAGCAACTCTAGAATAGAGTGGCTGATAAAGAAGATAATCACAGTCCAGTGGTACAGTCGAAATCTAGACCCCAATCCCACTGAAATGCTTTGGCGGGACCTTAAGAGAACTGTGCACAAATCTCAAAGAACTGATACAATGTTGTAAAAAAACAGCGGGCCAGACTTCCTCCACAATATTGTACCTTTTCCCCAAGGGGTTGCCACAACGGATTACTCCGCATCCGTAATTTGGCAGAGGATTTACACCAGATGGTCTTCCTAACGCAACCCTCTATAGTGAGAGGGGCTTGTGTCACCACATGGAATTGAAACAGGGACCTTTCACTTGTAAGTCAAATGTGCAAACCGCTACACTACAGGGACACTTACTCCACAATAATGTGAGAGACAAATTAAGTCAAGCAGAAAATGATCACTTCAAGCAGCTGTTGCTCCTGAAGGTGCTCTATAAGCTGTCAAATCATATGGTGTGCTTAGTTTTTCACATGGCTGCAGAGTCCTGAGAAAACTTTTTTTTTTCACATGATGGCATTGTCACAATTCAGAATAAATGCAGAATGCTTTATTTTTGCGTGAAAAAACCGTAATACTGGTTTTAGATGATCCGATGACAGCAGGAAATTCA
>VUQH01035495.1:0-14224 GCA_015106775.1 Etroplus canarensis | reverse complement strand
TGTTAAAAAAAATAAAAAATTTTTTTTTAAAAAAAAAAAAAAAAAAAAAACACCTGTAGGCCAAATATTGTATACTTTTTTCATAAAAATCATTTTAATGAAAACATTTTAAACTTAAATCAGGATTAAATCTGGTGTACAACCTGTTGGTAGACAGAGCGCATTGAGACACTGGGCCAAATCTACAAGCAAAATGACTATCAACAAGTGTGAAATAAAATGAGCATGTAATGAAGACCTTGTAGACATGCTCCCATATCCCCTCTTTATTACCCTCATCCTGGATCAAATCACTCTTGGTTGCTTTTCTCCTCTCTCTTTATTGCACATCCTCGATGTTTAAATGGTTCTTTTTTTGTTGTTATTATGGCTTGATCTTGAGCCCAGCGTTTTGTTGAGTTCCCTCTTGAGACTTTTTATGGTTACAGGAAAAACCTAATTCCTCATAAAGGAAATTAAAAAAATAATCTGCACTTTTTTCTGTCTCATTTTGAGCTTGAGCCTCATCAGCTTTACCTACCGGCATCCAAACGTTTTGCACCGTGATGTCCTCAGTTGTAGTCCCAGAAAAACCCACCTCCAACACCATGGGTCCAAAAGAGGTCAGTACAGATTTAAAACACTGGTACACAGTTCAGTTTGACTTAGAAACCCGTTTAACAATTTTTTAAATTTGTTAAATGACTAACTTTATTGTTTCTCTCACTTTATTCTGTACAATGCACAAAAATATATAGCGCAGAAGACATAATAAAGAAGTTTTAACTGATAGAACATGAATTAAATCTGATAGGCTCCACACTGCCTGGGAAGTGAGAGAATAATAAAATAATAATTTTTTATTTATAGTTACATCGCATATACACACTTGTCCATATATATGAACTATTTTTCTATTGGATCAGTGTAACTGTATACAAAAAGAATGCCTTCTAAGAGTGACAAAATGATTTTTAGAAGTACAAATAATAGTGTATCACAGCTTTTTTTCCAATAAATCTCTAGGAATTATTTGTTTTAGGATGTTTGCTCTGTTACCAGTTTGAAATATTTAATTCAGCATTGTGTGCGATTGATTATAAACTTGATGACCCTACAGGTGGAGTTGATACTTGTAAAGGAACAGAATGGAGTCCAGTTCACTTCGACCACCTTAGTTACTCCAACTCCGACTCAGACTAATCCCAGTGGGGAGGACGAGAGGGAGACATGGGGAAAGAAAATCGACTTCCTCCTGTCTGTGATTGGATTTGCTGTGGACCTGGCAAATGTCTGGAGATTTCCCTATCTCTGCTACAAAAATGGAGGAGGTGAGAATGATGAAATAACTAAAATGTAGCTGTGTTTTTGCCCTAGTCTAAAGGGTTAGTCTGCCAAATTGATAGGAGGGCACAAATATTGTGATTGTGTTAAAAAGAAAGGAAAATCCAAAAAATAAAGAAAAAGGGAGAGAAAACAGGGGTTTAGAAGGAGGAATTATTCACAGACTGGTGTGTTTTCTCATGCATGTCCTGTATTCACATGCGTGTTGATAAAATAAGTATTTACACATGCATACAGGTGTGCATGCTTGTGTGTGTGTGTTTCAGATCTGTGTGTGTGATGGTCACTGTTTGTGTCTTTTTTCAACCCTTTACAAAGATCAAAATAGGGGAAAAACCACCACAGCTGTTCTGAATAGATTAGCTCTAACAATCAGTGTCACTAATTATGGCTGTTTAACATAGAGCTCTCATTATGTTTAAGAGCTGTAAATGATACTGTAGCTATGGTCAAGGCTAACACACAGCTTTTCACGTCCCTCAGTCTAATCTGTACATAGATAAATATTCATAAGTTTTGTTTCTCACCAAAACTTTTTCTCACATAGGAACGGCAATCCTCTGTGAGTTCCCGCTTTTTTCCCTCAAAGCTGTGTTTTTATTTTTTAAGAAGTCTAACAGTTTTTTCCCTTCGTAGTGCCTTTTCTACCTCAGTCTTACACTGGCTGTTAATTTAAAAAATGATTCAATTGTACACAAGCAGCTTAAACAGAAAAAAATAACATGAAAACATAAATAATATTTTAAAATGTCCCTGTGTCACTGTGGAGCTTCTTCTCACAGACTCCTGTTATTAAAAATATCACATAACAACTTAGATTTTCAGAAAGCAAACAAAAACATGGTTGGTTTTTTAATCTGTGTGAAGCATTAACTTCTTTCTCTTCTTCTTTTTCCAAATAACACATTTTGAATATGTTTGCACAACTATGCTGAAAGCTAAATAAAAAATCTGGCTTAAATCCACATCTCAAACAAATATTTATATAATTTTCTGTATGTAAATATGTGTGTAAATGAGTCAAAAATATGGTTTTATTTTGTGTGTGTGCATAGGTGCATTTCTGGTACCATACTTGTTCTTCATGGTCATAGCAGGGATGCCTCTCTTCTACATGGAGCTGGCTCTGGGACAGTACAACAGAGAGGGGGCAGCAGGAGTGTGGAAGATATGTCCCATATTTAAAGGTAAAATCAAATGCGCAGACAGACTAGCAGTCACACATGCGAGCACTTGAGGAATTCTAATAAATCTGTCCTGTTGTGAGTTGCATTTTTCTGTATGTCCTTCTGCCCACATGGCTGTCTGTCTGATGACATTCTCCCTTTAATCTCTACATGTCTTTCTGTCTGCTTGTCTGCCCACATGCCTGCCTGTCCACAAGCCAGTCTCTTTTGTCTGCTTGTCTCTGATTTGAGCAGCGACAGGCATTGTTTATCCTCCCCGGAACATCAGGTTCTGTTGGCACTCACATGGAAAGCAAATGAAAATTGGGCTTTTAGACTTTTATTCTGATTGTCCAAATCCTTTTGTGTCACATAGTGGCAGGTAACACAGGCTGATGCTCTTTCTGGGTACTTTTCAACACATCGTTAAGCAAAGCGCAGTTCAGGAGAATGCCATCCAAACATACGCTAATGGAGCAACAAACATTAAGACAGTCACGTTTCTAAGCAAAGTCTTGGGGGAGATATAATGATACACTTTACTTTGTTCAGTTATTTACGGTTTTTAAACCAGATTTAATTTGTGTATATTCATCCATCTTTTTCTCTGAATTTACTTTGATTATTAAAAAAAGCTACCATAGATAACAGCAGACCATCTGTTACTCAACAATAAGAACTCACAAGGCTGCCTTGGGTGGCATCATGTCCTTGTTGGTCTGAAGGTGGCCCACCGTGTGTATGTGTTTCTTCACGTTTTTCTGTACGTCTCTCTCAGAGCATGTGCCGTCTGTCAGGGACCGCACTGAGGACATTGACGTCTTAATCACACGCTTCACTCTCCCTCTGTCTCTGAACAGGGGGATAACAGTAATTATTCAAATGCACATACACATGCCTGTATTGACAGTAATTATTCTGATCAAAAAGCTGGTTTCCTCAGAGGATCAATCCATTTGAAGAAGAGGGAGTGGAAAGGGATTGGTACAGAGAGATTGAGCGATAGCATGACCACATGTGGTGTTAATAAGAGACATAGATCCCTGGACAAATATCACATCCACATTACAAAGAAATCAATAAGGCACAGTTGCAGTTATGCTTCCTAGCAAAGGTTAACAATTAAATTCAGCCTTGAAGAAGAGTGAAGAGTGGACATTGTTTCAGATTTATAGAAAGGGTAGATGTATTGATAATTAAGGCATAACATGACAATGTTTGAAGATTATATTTTCCTCTGAGAGACTACAGGCGTGTATCACTGGCTACTGTACGCTCACACTGAGCCAAAAATTGTGTGTTCTGGTGTATACTTTGGTGGTGAAATCTGCAGTGCTGGAGTCTGAGCCTTCATGAAAAATGTTACTTCTTCTACTGATTAAAATGGCTCTTAGTGATGAAATTAATAAACACCTAAAATCTTGTAAAAAGCAAGGTTAATAGCATGATTGTCAAGTGTGGATAACATATGGCTCACTGTATGTTGCTGGAAAAATCAATACGCTGAAGTGTGTGTGTTTCATAAAAAACTGACTTTCTGGTCATAAGAAAGACAGTAACCTTTCCCCAAATCAACTAAATATCTTGTGAAAGAAGCTATACAAATCGAGCATGTTAAATTGTTTTGACAAGTTTTCTTTCTCTCTATGTATATTTATCATTTCTATAATACTGTTGTATAATATTGTGTCTTTAACGGATATAATATTCATAATTTGTGTTTCTCCTAACAGGTGTAGGGTTTACAGTGATCCTCATTTCCCTCTATGTTGGTTTCTACTATAATGTCATCATCTCATGGGCAATGTTCTACCTTTTTTCCTCATTCACTGGCGAGCTACCCTGGGTCCACTGCAACAACACGTGGAACAGTCCAAACTGCTCTGACTGGGCTGACAACAGCTCAGTCAGTGACATTTACAAAGCTACCCCTGCTCAGGAGTATTTTGAGTAAGTTGGCCTGATCTTTAGCTCTAACACGTTATTTGTAAGGAGTAAAAAGTTGGGTAGATAGGAATGCTACAGTACATTTCTGCTGAAAGAGGTGCAGTGCAGTACTGGCATGCCTTTCGAATCTAAATTATTTAAATAATGTTATTATTGCAAATTTCTAATTCTCATTAATGACAGTAATGTATTCCAGGTGGGGGCACAAACCCCTCTCACCATGGAGGGTTGTGTCAGGAAGGGCATCTGGCATAAAAACCTCTGCCAAATTACCAATAAGGATTTATCTGCCGTGGCTATACACACACACACACACACACACACATATATATATATATATATATATATATATTAAAAAAAACAGAATCAACCCAGAGTTTGACTGCATTTAACTGATGTTGCCTTCCTCTTTGAAGCGCTGACCAGGTGTCGCTTATTCCAACAACTGAGGGGTTGTTCTGTTGTGACAGAAGCAACATTTCATCCATGTTAGTTGAAATGGCAGTGGGCTATTTATGCAGAACCACCTGCAGACAATTTGACCATACCAGCTGAACACTGGCTGATTGTATTTAGTCTCATCTGTTAGGCTTCCTCTAAAATTATGGATCAAGGCGTCAGCAATGTTCAGGGATTTTAGTCTTTAAGGTGATGCATGCAGAATAACTTTATAGAATAAAGTTGAAAGCTGTTACCTTTTGCTGGTTTTCCTGTCTTAGCAGCCTGCTATGATTATAGTGATAATATAATTTGCTATTATGCAATATTTTCAGCATTTGCAACAGATGTAGCAACAATAGGTGTAGCATCTGGTCAGACTGCCTGCGGTCTCAAATCTTCCTTTAGATGAACCTCAAGTGTCATCCTTCAGAAACAGGCATTGCACGTAAAGCCAGTTTTATGAAGGCAATCAGGATCCATTTGTTTATCTCAACTGCTGTTTTGCATAATGATATTGTAATTATATTATAGTTGTTGTGCAGCATACTTTCTGAAGTCCTTGTCATTTAATAGAATTTTAGTCATACTAATCTTGATTTGTGTTTATGTACAAGGGCTCTAGCACTGCATGGTAGCAAAATAAATGGTTCCCCATGGCTTCTAGGACAATATCTAAAATCCCTTTGCAGGCCACACATGTTTTCAAAGAAGAAATCCTACATACCCTATACAGTATATACTGTACTGTATGTTCAGATATGCATGTTTTGTTAGTGGTATTTCTTGTCCTTCAGTTCATATAGAATATACTGCACATAGGTGTTTTTGATATGCATATCTAATTTAGCAATTTAGCTAAAAGTCACTTTCCAATTATAGTTAAATGTCTTTAGGATTCATCCCATTTTGGGGTGATTAACAGAGGTTTTGCTGTATCTTCTACTGTGTGGATTTTTTAGCTATTAAACATCTCAGAAATTAGCTTCAATATTAAGCCCAGCATGCCCAATACATTGGCCTCAACAACAGGTAGTGTGATATTATGGTAACAACGTTTTAGGCCAGAGCTCTGAGATTTGGTTTACAGTATTTCAACACTGATCCTGTCATTTCACGCCTCCGACGTGACAGGAGCAGTGAATTTTTTTTTTTTTTAATGAGAATGTGCCCAATACAAGACCTTTAACGCACTATGAATGGTGATTTAGGAGTCATTGTGCTTCTTGCTTGAATGTTCTCCCTTGTCAGAAGAGCAGTTCTCCATATTCAGGACAGTAAAGGCATTGATGACCTGGGTCGTCCACGCTGGCAACTCACTTCTTGTCTAGCTGTAGTGATTATTCTTCTCTACTTCAGTCTCTGGAAGGGAGTCAAGACTTCTGGCAAGGTAGCATATCAGATGATAAAAATCAGACAATTGTTTGACTGTGTCATTATTCAATCACTTTAACTGTGCAGTGCATCACCATCCTTAATTGTGTGGTTATTCTATGTGTGTGTGTGTGTGTGTGTGTCTTGCGTGTGTGTATACCTTGTGTGACTCTTTCAGGTTGTGTGGATCACAGCCACCATGCCCTATGTGGTCCTGTCTGTGCTGCTGCTCCGTGGAGTCACTCTGCCTGGAGCCATTGATGGCATTAAGGCCTACCTCTCTGTGGACTTCCTAAGACTCTGTGATGCCAAGGTGAGTGCCAAATGAGTTAAGCGGGGACACAAGTGAGGTGAGAGTGACTGTGCTTGAGAAAAAGCACAGCATGAGGGGAAAACAGTGGCATTATTGACATTTTCAGTTGCATGTAAAGAAACCTCAATACTGAAAAAGTAGGCATGCCCAGCAGAGAATATTTTGTGACAGAGTATGTTGAATAATGTCCTAATATATTAAACAGGACTTTAAATGGCAAAGTTATTGCAGCAGTGCATTGTAACCTATGTATGATGCATATTTAACCCTTTCATGCATGGTGGTCACTACAGGGGACAGCTCTTCAAAAGCCATTTTCTTTAATATGCAGGTGTTTGTTACTATAGTGGGATATTAGCCAACACTAACCGTAACCCAACATACTGAGGTCATGTTTGGCCCTAGTCTTTGAAGTCATCTAAAATGAAATGGTTTTGCAAAAAATTTAAGAGTGTTAAAAATATGTTTTTACATATTTTTTTTTTTTGTCAAATTGTTCTTTTCATGCCTAACAGGTAATAAAAACAGTTATAGAAAAAATCTTGACTGAAAATGTCATAAGTCATGCATCAAAGGGTTAATAGCAAGAGAGCAAGTGTATAGCATAATAACACCTAGCATTTACAGTGCTACACACACACAAAATTATGTTTTAAATCAAACATCATTACAAACCTTTAAGAGTTATATCATTAACCCAAAGCTGCTAAAGTGTGATATAACTGAATACTCGAAGCTAATCTACAAATGCAGACATGAACATAAGTTTTCTGAGACAAATAAAAGCCAACAACAACGAACTGAGAAGAACTGAAAAAAGACAGAAATAAACTTTGACTAAAAGAAATATGATTGTACAGAACTCTAAGAAGGTGACCCTACTTCTTACTTTATTGATGGCTCCAGTAAACTTTTTCCAGATGATTGCATAAATTACAAATGCATTTTTTTTCTTTTTTTAAGTGTGGCAGTTTTTATTTTATTTTATTTTATTTTATATTATTTATGGTCCTTGTTAAGGCAAATTTGACAATAGACCAGAGAATACAATAGGGTCAAGCTATGTGACTGACAGTGACCAAAATGATGACAGGTGAAATACTCAAACTTAAGGCTTCCAAGTAGTAATCTACAAAACAATGGGTAAAGTTATAGAGGCTATGTCCTTCTTTTATATATAGTTTGTGATCAAATTTGAGAAACTCAAAGAGATAACAGAATAGAATGAAAGCACGAAAAACTCTTCCTCACTTAGCAACCACACAAACATGAGCATCAGACTTTTCTATTGCGATCCTCTGTTTCCACTGTTAAATTTGCTCTTGCACTTGATCTACTTCATAATGCTAATGTCAAAAGCCTAATTGTGGAATTATTTCAGTACATTTGCTTACTTTTGCATCAGTGCATAGTATCTGAGGGATGCTGTCAGTCTGCGATTGTTGTATTCTGTAGATTAGTTTGTAAAAATAATTAAAGTCAGCATCTTTTTATTAAGTTAAAGAATCCTTTACTCAAGGCATTACAAATTTTTAAAAAAAGTGTTTGTGTAAACCATTTTCCTTATTTGTGAATCTTCCTATCGTAACATGAATATGTAATTTAGCTTAATACGAGGTCTTGAGTAGCTCAATAAATACACATGCAAGACTAAAGGATTCAGTTATGACAATGAAAGCAAGAAGGAGAAGGATTGAGAGATACATGGGAGCAATTGGAGAATTAGATTAGATAGATGCATGGAGCAGTAATTTGCAAAATTACCCTCCGTATTCACAAGCGTCTTTCATCTGCTGCCGTTGAATGAGTTTCCTGCAATTATCTCTAATAATGGCTTTTTTCCTCTCCTGTGCCTTTTGTTTGCCGCTTCACACAAGTGTGCTTGCTCTGTCTCTCCCCAGGTCTGGATTGAGGCAGCAACACAGATCTGTTTCTCGCTGGGAGTGGGGTTTGGTGTGCTAATTGCCTTTTCCAGCTACAACAAATTCAGCAATAACTGTTACAGGTATACACAGGGAGAGGCGGGTGGGGATTCACAGAGGCACACAGAGGTGGGGAAGTTGATTCTACAAGCACGCATGCAACATAAGCAGGTGAATTACAATAACCTTTGAAGCTCCTTGAAACCCCCTATGTCTTTGACAACATGCTGTGCAGCAGACAACTGTAACACCAATCAAAACTGTCGCACTCTTTGAAAATCATCAGCGTCCCACAGGAGGCTTTTATCTCCTCTTTTGCCCTTTTTAAAAATGCTTCTGATAACTAACACCTCTAGGATTCCTCCATGACCAAATCTTTTGTAGAAGACTACAGGACAAAAATGAGCTCACTTAGGAAGGTTATTGCCTTTTTATTTTTTTATTTTTTATTTTTTTTGTCTTTTTGATAAAAAAAAAGCATCCCAATGGAATAACAACAACTCATCAGTCTGTCACTTTTGTCCGTATAAAATATTGACAATCTCACAGAATAATCCTTAAAATCAATCAAGGTTCTCTGTATTGCTCCCCAGGCTCACTGCAGCTGTTAAGCCTGTAGGAAAAAAAGTCCATCTCTGAAACACTCTTTAACTGGTCTGCCCAGTTATGTACATATTGATGGTGTGATGGCTGATGATGTATTGATAAAGTGTTTTACATTATTATTATTGTTGTTTTTCCATCTTCTTTTGTTGATGCAGGGATGCGATCATTACCAGCTCGATCAACTCTTTAACGAGTTTCTTCTCTGGCTTTGTGGTTTTCTCATTCCTTGGGTACATGTCTCACAAGCACAACGTGGCTCTAGACAAAGTTGCAAGAGATGGTATGACATAACTGTGTTATATGCAAAATGTTTGCTATTGTACAATTTACATTTATTTTGAATCTAATGTGTTATAACACTTTTGTTTACATACCTTTGTTGTGTAGTATAGAATGAGAGATGGGAAGGTTATATGCTGTTGATTTTGGGTAATCCACAACATGCTACATGTTTGTTATACAGTTAGGTCTATAAGTTTGGATGAAAGTTTATTTTTTTGTTTTTTGTTTTTAATCTGCTTAATTTGTCATGGAATAAAAAAGGAACAAGCCTCAACCAGCCATAAAACTGCTTGTCAGTCAATGGTTCCATTGCTTTTAAGGCTTGAAAAATAGAGAATTATGTATAAATATGGTTGGAATTCCTAATCAGTTAATGCATTTTTTTTTCCAAACCACTTGAATTAAAGCTGAAAGTCTGCACTTCAATCACATTTTGACTGTTTGACTGAAATGTGTGATTGCAACTGTAACTCCTCATGAACCATTTTACTTTGTAGTGATCTTTGTCAGACATGTCTTTTGTGTTTTCTTCAGTGGTAAAATTTTGAACAATATGGTGGGTTCGATTTTACACTTGCTTCTATTTGTTCATTTAGGCGCTGGGTTAGTGTTTGTCATTTACCCTGAAGCCATTGCAACACTGCCTGGGTCATCAGTTTGGGCGGTTATCTTCTTCATCATGCTGTTGACTCTGGGCATTGACAGCGCTGTGAGTATGCACCCACACACTCAAATTTACATCCCTGAGCTACACCAAATAATGTGACATTTCTGGGCCACAGTACTATTTTGTATAGGAATGTGTAAAGAAACAAGTTGCTTTCAGTTGTTCATTGAATACAAAATGTGTGTCTAGAACGTGAAAAGAACACATTAGTTTCCTTCTAACTCCTGTGTTTTCCGTTGTAGATGGGTGGGATGGAGTCGGTGATCACAGGGCTAATTGATGAATTCAAATTCCTCCACAAGCACAGAGAGCTGTTCACCCTCTTTATTGTTGTTGCCACTTTTCTCATATCCCTCTTCTGTGTTACAAATGTAAGTTTCTTACTGGGGACTCTATTGTAATGATATGCTCATCCTGTCTGTGGGTTAGTTATAATTCATCATTGTATTGTGTTTAAATGCTAATGACTGCATAACTAAAGGCATAATTTCCTTAGTATTGTCCTACTATATAAAAATCCAATCAACTTTTCTTTGCAATCTTGATGTAACATTTTAAAACAAGATAACAATATAAAATTTACGTTCATTGTTTTCTTTCTTTCCTCTGTCCAGGGAGGGATGTATGTGTTTACACTGCTGGACCATTTTGCAGCAGGGACATCGATTCTGTTTGGAGTGCTTATTGAAGCCATCGGCATTGCGTGGTTCTATGGTGAGAAAGATAGACTGAAGAAAAGAGGAAGGAAAAATGAATCTTTTTTCATGCTCAACAAAGCTGATGCTTTATTAGGGGTTTGATGAGAAATATGTTGGCACAAGTGGTCTGTGCCTTGATGCAACATAGTTCTATTAGATGTAAGAATATTGCAGCTAGAAGTTCCATTCCTGGCCACTTCACTCTCTGACCAAGTTTCTATCCATGTGTTGTTTAGGCACAAGGATATACTGTACCTGTGGTGCTTGCAAGATAGAGAAATGAATGGAATTCTAACCTTTACCAGTGTTAACCTCTGTGTTCACTTAGCAGTGATGAGGCAGTATCACAGAAAATTGTAGCTTAGGAACAGGAAATTCTTATTTGTTGCTGGAGTCAGCTATCTGATAGTGAGATTATAGATTGTTCTGTGTAAAAGTGTCTGAGTCAAAAATTCTTTGAAAGACCAGAATCTTGACACTCAATTTGGCATACAAAGATTTTGCCATTAACATCAGGTTAAATTATTTGTGAATGGCATCAGAGAGCTGAATAAATTAATGAATTATAGAATCATGTTCAGACAATAAGAAGCACTCTTTAGACACAACATGGGAAAACACTTCTAGTTTTATAGTTTTTTATAATATGTGCTGCTTATAAAAACTTGAAAATTAGACCCCAGGTGTCCTTTTTAGTGACCTCTTGTGGTACTGTAGATAATTGCAGTATCAATAGCCATCTGGGTTTGCTTCCAGAGGAAGGGACCGATTTCTTTGCGGTTGTTGTTTTTTGTTGTTGTTTTTTTTAACCTAAAGCAATAACAGCTCGAAAGGAGAAAAACAAACAAACAAACAAAAAACATACAGCGTGAATATCTGACCCCCATTCTGAAACACTGGCAGACACAAACAGTCGAAAGGTCAAGGATTGAGCTTCTTGTCTAATGTCTATTGAGCATGACTGTGGAGAGGTGCGTAAAGGACTAAATACTAACCAGGCCCCAGGCAATGGGGTCAGCATATTGCCCCACTTTGATGGGTCCTGACCTTGACAAGTCAAATAAATCAAGCCTAAGGCTTCAGAGGGCCTTTTGTGGCTCTTTTCCCCAATACTCATAAATGCTGACAGGAACCCTTGACCCCTGGCCATTGTGATCTTTTGTTGTCTCAGACCACTGCATAAGTAGTAGATGTGGTGAATACCTGATCGTCAGACTGTATCTATTCCTCTGCAGTGAGAGATGCCTTCAGGACAGGAAGGCACAAAAACAAAATACGGCCCTGAGAATGAGAGAAGGAAAATCATGACAAAAATTAAAATTCTGGGGCGGTTCATTACAGCTGGTTCTGCAAAATGATTTTGGTTACTGCAGACAGTTTATCTGTGAATTTTATTTTTACATTTTTTATTGATACTGCTGGTATCACAGATTTTTGCATTGGAGTGAACTTTTTATTTGTATGTATACGGAGCATGAACAAAAATCACCCACTGCTTTGACAATGTTAGTATCATTATTTTTCTTGGAGCTGTGATAAGTGGCAGAGAGAGAGAGACTGTTCTCAAACTTTTTTTTTTACCTTGGCCCTCTCAAGAAGCCAGTAAAAGTTCATGCACCACACCAGACAATTTTATCAATAACTAACAAAAATGGATCTACAGTGAATTTTGGTTGAATAAAAGTGCATATCATCATTTTTGATGATATCATTTTTGCTCCCATAAAACATATATATTTGCATTAATTTTTCTTGGCATTTTCCAGCTGACTGTTCATGCCCCACCTGCAGCAGCTCTACACCTCACCAACTGTGCCTGCCCCGCAATTTAAGAACCACTGCTCTAATGCAATACACAGTACACTGTTTTAACTGTGTCATGGTAGTAATATTAAGCATTTCTGTTTTCTAGGAGTGGACCGTTTCAGTGATGACATTGAGGAGATGATTGGCCAGCGACCAGGCAGGTACTGGAGGCTGTGCTGGAAGTTTGTCAGCCCCTGCTTCCTCTTGGTAAGTCATACTAACCCTATCAAATGAGAAAAAGAGTTAAAGTACTGATTAAACTTCTTTACTCAAGAACAAGTGAAAGTACAGGTATTGAAATGTACTCAAAGTATAAAAGTAAATATTCGATGGACATTGCTACAATCTATTTTGGTGCGAAGCTAACTGAACTGTGTTTTATTGATTTTAGATTAAAATAATATCAGTGCAGAAGAATATCAACTTTATTTCAGGTTCTGGTAGGTTTTTTATTACAATGAAGTACTCAATTTGAAGGATTTATGCAGGACTAAACCAGAGAAAAACAAAGCTGTTTTAAAAAATAGTTCTATTTGCTGTTGTCTATATTGTAGATAAGTGCCTCAGGGGCAATTCTAGGATCAGACTTTACCCCTCAGTCAGAATGCTGTGTATACATGAACTTTCAATAATTAGATTAATGAAACAATAATACTAGTTAATTGCTGATGATAATACCAATTATAATAATAATACTTAATGAATAACTTTTAGTAAAATAAAAAATGCAGTATGTTGCTTGTAAAAATATCCAGCACTTTTCACGTCTTTAGTTTGGTACACATTACAAAAGCAACCTAGTTGGATAGTCTGTTTTAGTCTCTGGGAATAATTCAAAATGAATAATCAATATAATACACCTGTTTTAGGGCGGATCATTAGTTAATGAAACCTGAGGCAAAGACTCACTCATGATGACCACAATTTTCCAAAATAAGCTAAAGATCAACTTGTAGCAGAGCAGAACTTCTTCTTCATCATCATCTTCTTTTGGCTGCTCATGTTAGGGGTCGCCACAGCATATTTGTAGCAATAGAGATAGTGTATGAGGAGAAATGTGTACAATTTTGCTTCAGTCTCTTAACCACTTAGGGCTAGTTCACCATATCATCAAGCAATCAAAGAAGCACTATTCAATACAGACACTGGCAAATGGGTTGCTTCTCCATAGACTGGTGCAAGAAACAAACTGGTAAGAGATTCGTGTTAACAAGTATTCTAGTTCATTCAAACCCTCCCTTTATTGTGCAGACTCAGCACAGGGCATCAAGTAGACTACCCCTGAGGGAAGAACAAATATGCAGTCTGTTGCTTCAATGTAGCAGCAGCCATCCTGTTCATGTTTAGAATGATGTGAATCCTGTAAAATGCTATCCATCACAATGCTGAAGTCCATGGAACTGGATAGAGCTCAAAACTGATTTGCCAGTATATCGTAGATTGTGTAAGAATATAACAACTGAAAGAGATGTCAGAAAATGATAATTAAATACATTATTGATACTTCAGTACTATTGTTATTTTTGGGGGTGCTAAAATAAAATGGGTCTAACTTGCCATTGGAGTGATTATGCCTCCATACAGAAACCAGCCACAGGGGCCCACAAGCCAGTGTAGTCCTAGTGCCGGTCCCAAGCCCGGGTAAATGGTGAGGGTTGCGTCAGGAAGGGCATCTGGCGTAA
>VUQH01035494.1:19189-34864 GCA_015106775.1 Etroplus canarensis | reverse complement strand
GTATGGACAGCCTGCTGCATCATTTTTTTTTCACTTTGATTTTTTGGGTGTCTTTGAATTCTGGCTTCTGTGGGTTGATAATTTTCATTTCTATCAAACAATGCATCATCCTTTCATCCCTAACACATTACCCAGTCCATATCAGTATAGACAGAGTGTGATTTTTTCTCCTCCACTGAGATCTGATGTGTTTTCAAAGTGTTCCTTTAAGTTTTGTTGAGCATTATTTTTTTAAAGAATGGGTCATTTTAAAGAGCTCACTGAATTCCAACATTGCAATAAGTAAATTTGTAAAATTTCTTCACTCCTGACTGTTGCTCAGTGCAAAAATCAGTGTCCATAAAGGCATGACTGGATGAGTTTGGTGTAAAAGAACTTGAAAGGCTTACACAGAGCCCTTACCTCAACACCATCCAACATCTTTTGGAATGACCTAGAACAGAGATTGTGAGCCAGACCCTCTCATCCAACATCTGTGGCTGACCTCACAAATGCTCTTCTGGCTGAGTGGGTAAACATTCCCACAGACACAGTCCAAAATGTAGCAAAAGCCTTCCTAGAACAGTGGAAGGTATTATAGCTGGAAAGGGGAACCAACTCCATGTTAAAGCCTACAGATTTGGAATGGTATACCATAAAAGCTCCTTCAGTGGTAATGTGTAAGTGATCCAAAACTTTTGTCTATACAGTACTCACTGACAAGGGAGTCCACTTTGTACGTATGACATCTGACCTGTCTGCATAAAACTTGTTGGGTTTATGGGAAAATGCATTGGAAAAAACATTTTAATTAATTGCAACCATACTTTTGAACGTTTACTTCAATCTTGGATTGTTAATGCAACAATTGCACTCTAACACTAAAAGCCAGTTGCACAGATTGTGACATTTCAATAATATTTACAAATTGTATTTAGGTCTAGAGCAGAAGTATCTGAATCAGTTTATTTCATGGGCCACATTCAACCCAATATGATCTCAAGTGGGCAGCACGACTGCATATATTACAAAATATCCTAGATGAAGGGTAATGTTGCACATTCACATTTTCATACTTAATGAGCCATCAATAAACAAAACAGATGAAGATGTTTGAGGAAAAATAAATAATTTCAACATTGCTTCTTCATGTTTCCACAATAAGTCAGTTTACTTTCATCTTACTTATAACTACATTTACACTTACAAACCTATAAAAGGAAAGAAACATGTAGATAAATATACATTTTTGCATCACATGACCAGACCAGTAACAGTTTTACCTTATTCAAAGGCAGTAGGCCCCAAGATCTGCTTAACAGATATTTAATTCTTAAAAAGGGCTTAAAAAAGTGACTTCCCGTGTTGTTTATAGTGTACAAGTGTTTACAAGCTGTTGCTTTTGCAGCAATGGGAACTCCATTTCAGTCCAACCTTGTACCCTGCAGAACATCATCTGGTACTGCAATTTTTATTTTTTTTTTAACATTGCCAAAGGTCTATAAAATCAAGCACCACATCATGTAGTCTCTGTTTGCAAATGTTTGCAAAAGAATGGGTGTTTTCAAAAATCTCATTGAATTCCAATACTGCAACAAGTCTTCAAATTCTTTGTAAAGTTTGATGGAGGAGGGATAAGGCTGTGGGGCTATTTCTCTGGGGTTAGCCTGGGCCCCTTAGTTACACCAAAGGGAAATCTACATGCTGCAGCTTGCCAAGACATTTTGGACAATTCTGTGTTTCCAAATTATTGGGAATAGTTTGGAGAAGACTCTTTTCTGCTCCAGTATTAATATGGCCCAATGCAAAAAGCAAGGTCCATAAAAGCATGGTTAGATAGGTTTGGTGTGGAAGTACTTGACTGATCCATACAGAGATCTGACCTCAGCATCATTCAACACTTTTGGAATGAACTAGAACAGAGATTGTGAGCTAAACCCTCTCATCCAACATATGATATGCGTGTGACCTCACAAATTCTCTTCTGATTCTCTTCTTCATAAATGGGTAAAAATTCCCACAGACACACTCCAAAATGTGTCTGGAAGAGTGGAAGAGGGACTAACTCCATATTGATGTCTACGGATTTAGAACGGGATGTCATTAAAGGTCCTGCAGTTGTGATGTGTAAGTGACCCAATACTTTTGTCTATATAGCATATTCGTAACATTAACAGTGAAGAGCCACTGTGTACGTACGATATTTGCCATGTCTGCTTAAGACTTGTACAGCAAAAAGCAATAAAAACATCACTTTGAAATTTAACCATACTTTTGAATATTTATGTCAGTCTGTCATCATTACTGCAACAAATGCACTTTACCTTTAAAACCGAGTTGTGCAGATTGTGACATTTTAATGACTTTTACAAATTGCACTTTATTACTAAACAGGAAAACCTGATTCAGTTTATTTAATGGATGAAATAATACAGAATTTTATCTCAAGTGGGCTGGACCCTTACATATATTGCAAAATATCCTACATGCAGAGTAAAGTTTAAATTCACATTTTCATATTTAATGAGCCAACGATATACAAAACAGATGATGATGTCTGAGGAACAAAAGTGAATTTCAAAATTACCTCCTCATTTTGTCTACACTAAGTCAGTTCACTGGAAATGCATCTACATTTATATTTACAAATTTTTAAAGAAAAATCAAAAGACAGAAAGAAACACGTGGGTAAATATAGATAAATGCTAGTATCACATCACCATGCCTTATTCAAAGGTAGCAGACTCCAAGATCTGCTCTACAGATATTTAATGCTTAAAAAGTTTTTTTTTTTTGTTTTTTTTAAGTGATTTTCAATGTTGTTTATAGCATACAAGAGTTTAGAAGTTAGTTCTTTTGCAGCAATGGCAGGTCCCCTTCGGTCCAACTCTGCACCCTGCAGTACATCCTTCAGTACTGCAATTTTATGTATTTATGTATGTATGTATGTATGTATTTATTTATTTGACAGGATAATTTAAAGTTATGTTCTGTACAGTATGATATAATATACATTTGGCTGACAAGAGTCCTCTACTGCCATAGCAATTATTAAAATAAAAAAAAACAAAAACAAAAACAAAAACAAAACAAAAACAAACAAACATGAAAAAGACATTCTATGATGTTTGAGAGAAACATTTATGTAGAGAGAACATCACAGGTCACATGTCCACAAGCCTCCAACAGAGTCTGTTAAAAGAGATGAAGCAATTCTGTGAGGACTACAGAAGTTTATCTGAATCATGTTTAAAGTGGAAATGGACAAAAGTTTATTTGTGGAACTGACAAAGCACACACATTCATAGCACACGATGCACTTTTTAGAAGATTGGAAAATGAATTTGCACAACCCCAAAAACTAATCAATGAACTCCACATGCAAAGCAAACAAAGAGATGTTGATAATCCAGAAGAAGCATGGGGAGCATTTACTGATTTTGTTCCTCTATTTTTCATCACTCACTGCACTGTTGTCTGATTGATGACAAATATATTTATATCTGAGTGAATATGAGTTAGTTGTCATAGCTCCAACTTTCACACAGTGAAAGAGTCCCACCACCAACAGCAGCACAGCCACCATCACAATAATGAACACAGTCCTTAAGATGAAGTCAACGTGACAGCTGGTGTCCGAGGAGGGTTCTGTCGGAGTTTCTGTGTGATCAACTGCAGAGATGACAGAAATTATCTATGAGCGCTTTTCCAGATTCTTCTTGGTTTATCTCTTGTGATGGAAAAAAGTAATCAGAAAACACTTTTGGAATTTATTGGTAAGTATTTCATCTCTATTCCACACCTTTTTATTTGTATGATACAGGCAGAAAATTTTATGCATTCTGATGACAATGTATACAATTCTTCTGTGATCATCGGGATAGTGAAAACAGCAGTGATCATTGGAGTGAATTACAACTTTTTTTGTTTGTTTTTTTTTTGTGTTTATACTGAAGACAGAGCATCAGAGGAAAAAGCAATCCATTTATGATTTATTATTTTAAACATTTCAAAACAAAAATGACTAAGAAATAGTTACTCTAAGCCAAGTTATTTTCACATTAGAATTGATCAGTTTTAATATAGACACATTTGCTGTACTACAACCCCTCTGACTTTCTTTCTGACTAAAACAATAATCTATTGAGCATCACCAGGGGATACAGTTATATTAATGCTGGAAGATGTGTTCATAATTTGAAGGCTGCTCTTCAGTGTCTCACCTGTTACATTCAGCCAGCTGCCTGGTGATTCTCCAGCTCCTGATATGCTGCACTTGTAAAGTCCTTCGTCAACCTTGGAAACTCTGTGGATGGTCATCTTTCCTGTGAAGCTGCTCCTGATGCGACGTCCATCTTTATAGAAAGCAGCTGTGAAGTTGGAGGAAGTTCTCTTGTTTTTGCAAAGAAGAGTCACATCTTCTCCCTCCATTACAGGAAGAGCAGGACTCTCCAGGATCACAGAACCAGCTGAAAAACATGACTCTGATATTTATCTTATTTCAACTTTATGAAAAACTTTTTAGAAAATCTTAAGGCAAACATACCAGTGACATTGATGTTGAGAATGTTGCTTCTTTCACCTCCTGCAGTCTCATACCAGTACTCTCCACTGTCCTCAGTATAAATATTCTTTAAGCTGCAGGAAGAGCCTGTTGCTGTTCTCTTGTTAGTTTCGCTGCATGTTCCCATTTTTCCATTGAATTTATGCACAACTTCACAGTAACTCACCCCCTGGCAGTAAAATGTTACCGATTCGTATTCAAAGAACTGTGATCTGTTTGGAATGATATGAAGAAAAACTGCATCTGACACACACACACACACACACACACACACACACACACACACACACACAGGCACACACCTCATTCATAAAGTCGGTCAGATTCCAGCCCTCATCCTCTGGGAGCCGAACATGAAGGAGCTGAAGCGTTAGTGAACCTCCTCTCAAGTCTACTTTTTACATGCTGTGTAATTTTGAGCCATTAACCAGTCTCTCTGCTGGTTCCTCAGTGTTTGAACTGTTTCCTCTCTGTTAAAATATAAGCATTAAAGCCATGAAGTGTAGCCTTAAATGAACAGTAGTCTCAATTTGCAAAGATGGCCCAGATTTTAAAAAAATCCAAATATATAATGTGTATTTGTGCTATTTGAAATTGCACCTTTGGTGTTCCTTATATAACAAATATTCCGCTTCTATAATAAGCTGTAAATTAAAATTTCACATACTTTCACACCTTCATACTTTCATTTTCCTCCACTTATCCAATTCAGGTTCGTGAAGGATCTGGTGCCTATCCTATCTAACACAGAGTGTGAGGAAAGATCCAACCTGGACAGGTCTAGTCTAGACCAGTCTATTACAAGGCTAACACATTGAGACAGACAACCATTCACACTCACATTCACATCTATGGCCAATTTAGAATCCCCAATTAACCTAACATGTATGTCTTTGGACAATGGGGGAAGCCAGAGTACCTGGAGAGAACCCATACAGGCACAAGGAGAATTCCACACAGAAAAGCCCCAGCTGGCTGATGGATTCAAACTCTGGACTTTCTTGCTGTGAGGAGACACTTCTAACCACTGTACCAATATATTCTTATTCATATTATTGTTGAATATTTTGAACTTCAGTAGAAAAACTGCATGCCCTTTCCATTGATACTTTGATCAGGGCAGTCTCAGTCTCAGCCAAGGTCATTAGAGTTAACTAAAGCTAACCTAAAAATTAAAACTATGTGGGGGAAAAAACATTTGAGGTCATTGAAATATAAATAAGAACCATATCCTTAGTTTTAGTCTTTAGTCATTTTGGTCAAATTTGGTAAAGAAAACTTTTCTGATGAGGCTTTTGTGTATCTGTTCATTGAGAACTGGGATCACTACGTGATGAGGGTGAACTGAACTACTTCGGAGTGGTGTGTATTTTCTAATCTGAACATGAGCTGACCCATGTGGCTCGTTCAGGCATGTCCCTCTGGGAGGAGACACCGGGGCAGACCCACAACACACTGGAGAGACTGTGTCTCCCAGCTGGCCTGGCAACACCTTGTTGCCCCCTAGAAAAGCAGTAGACGATGGATGGATGGCTGGATGGAAAACTAAAAGTGACACAGAAACCAATGAAAGCTAAATCCAACTACACTGAGAAACCTACATTGGAAACTAACTGAAACTAAAATGAACTGAAAACAAAAACTTAATACGAAATAAAAATTATTTAGAAAATACAAAATTATATTAACTCTGGTCCCAACTTGGATAGGATCTCCTTGACATCATTTTTTTAACACATTGATTAAGACTTAAGCACATTTTTTACATATGCAGCACAGTCTAGAAGATTTCCAGAGAATTTAGTGATTATAATGCAGCTATAATATAACCAAGGCTAAAGGCTAAATCACTGAAAAACCTAAGCAACAAACAGAAAACAATAATGAAACCAGACAGAATGTCTAATAAATGACAAGAATACACAACAATACAAAACTCAAAACTCTGGGCGAGACTGAGGACCATGGCAGATGCAGGCCAATAATTTGACCCTTCTGACATGGAGTAACATCTATTCCATGACCATGGGACATGTCATGTTAGAAATAAGAAGCTAGTCACTGGATTCTCTTCTCACCCACTGCTCAGAGAATCTGGAGAATCCAGGAAATCAGGGTTTCAGAGCTGCTAATGCTGCTCTGTGTGTGTAATATGGCCAAAAAAATCCCACATACGAGGCAAAATTTATTGTTTAAAAAGAAGAAATGCAATGCATTAAATTTATTCAGCAAACTGTATAAGAGACCGATGCAAATGCCTGGCATCCATCACACAGATGACTCTGTGTGGCGGATGTTAGAAAAATTGCACTGCCGTTAACTAAACAATAGAAAGGAACCTGTGTGATATACTGTATATAATGCTGAGAAGGAAAACCATGAGGTACATTTAACAGCACACGGCTGGCTGGTTGTGGTTGTAATAGTGGAGGGTACTGTACATGAAAGTAGACACAGCACATTACTGTTTAATGTTATCCAAAGCACATGCTTTAGATTTGTATACATTTTAAAACCTTACACTTGATTTAAGTCATTTCAGACCTGCATAAAAATCCACTTTAAAGATATCTGAACTTTACTCGGGGTGAATGCACCACTTCTCAAATCATGATGTCAGCTTGCTCTTTAGTTAAGCTTATTTTATTCATGATGTTTAGTCAGTGCAGATATTCAAAATCTGTACTGACAGCTGAGTATGTAACAGAATTTTGGCATCCAAAGCAGCACACTGGATGTCCCCTTTAACTCATGCAAATTTCACACCTGGAAAGAAAGTATTCTTCTTTAAAAGTTTATTTAAATTCAGCATGGATATTGCTTGTTTTTCATGATCATGTCCTCTGTTTTAGAACCTATGTTGTAATGATTGTCTTTCTTCTTCCCAGCATCTTTAACCATGAAATGATTTTGACTGTTTAATTTATACTTAAAAGGTATTTTGTTGCAGGGGAGGAAGACAAAAACATTTATCATAGTTTATTGTTGCATAGAGGCATTTTCCAGTCAATATCAACCTCCCACTGATGGAGGACTGGTCAGTCAGGATGTTTGAAGTATCAAACAATGGCCATATTTCTTTGTTACTGTGGCATGAAGGAAGCGTTTATGCCTTGGCATTACATTTTACACGGTGCCACCATGTGCTCAAAATAGGAACAGTGTGTTATTTGTTTTCATACTTTGAGGGAGCAGCTGGCAGTGGAATATAGGGACTGACTTAGAGAAACAGCATTTGTATTGCTTTGGTTCAAGTTAAGTGTGACAGTTGGTGATAGAATTGGAAATATATTCCGGCTCTTTAGAAACCAACAGCAGCAGTGCAATGAGCTATAGGTTAAACCTCTCTATCTACAGGTACAGATGCTCAGTAGTTTTTCCTCAGTAGTTTTTCCTCTTGTGGCGCTCACAAAGTCTTGTTTCTGTTTTGAGCAGGGCTGTGTCTACGGTGGGGGGATGGGGTGACACCCCACCAACTGGATGAGAGCATATATTGAGTCAGTAGGAATGTTATTTATTACCTTTACTCAAGTACTTTACCAAAGTTCAGCTTTAATTTACTTGTACAACTTCAAGTATTTCTATGTTTTGTGACTTTCTGCTTCTACTTTACTATATTTTGGATGCAAATATTGCACTCTCTTTGGTAAATGCACTGCTGGGAAGAGAAAAGTATGGAGAAGGAAAGGAACAGCTCATAATCTGAAACACATCACATCATCTGTCAAACATGGTGGAGGCAGTGCTATGCCATGAGCATGCGTGGCTGCCAGTGGAATCGGGTCACTAGTGTATATTGATGATGTGACTGCTGATAGAGGTAGCAGGATAAATTCTGAAGTGTACAGGGCTATACTCTCTGCTCACATTCAGCCAAATGCTGCAAAACCAATTTGAACAGTGCTTTAAATGGATAATGAACTAAATCATACTGCAAAAGCAGCCCAGGAGTTTCTCAAAGCAAAGAAATGGGATTAAAAAAAATCTGTGGACACTTCTGTGTAAACAAGACAATGTATTGATCAGTGCAGGTGTGCAAGTTGGTCTCTGTGGATTGAAACATGCATAAATAGTACGTACCTTTCGGCTGCTCCCTTGTATTCTCCACCAAGGGGTCACCACAGCGGATTAATCCGCATTGGTAATTTGGCAGAGATTTTATGCCAGATGCCCTTCCTGACACAACCCTCCATGGTGAGAGGGACTTGTGTCCCCACCTGGAATTGAACCAGGGACCTTTTGCTTCAACGGCAAATGCGCAAACCACTACACTACCGGGGACACTATGCATAAATAGTATATGATAAGTAAATACATGTTAGATATTACAGTGAGTGACTACACAGTATCAGAAAGGCGTTTCATCACAGCAGTAGCAACATTTAAGTCTAATACTTTAGTATATGTACAGTGACCTATACCGTCCACAGGCCTGTCTTACATAGAAGCACTCAGCTACCATTAGCCATTGGTTGGTGAAGTCCCATCAAAAAGCTCTAAGTTGAGCATTTTCACCATTGCCATCTTGGTATGTTGAAACAGATGTGATGAGGGAAGAATGAATCTGAGTGAGAAACCAAATGAAACTGCACACACATACAGTAGTGACTTGTCAATCACAAGTTAAGCCCACCCTCAAGCATACGCTGCTTTATCCTCCTTTTTGACCTTTAATAAAAGACCATCATCTAATCACATAAACAACATGTTGTTTTAGATGAGATGCAAAACTGAGGCCATAAACTCATCAGGAAAGTGTTTACTGAGGTCACAAATCAAAAGAGCAAGTTTTCTCATTGACTTCTGTATAGCTGGGCTTCTTTGTACACTCAGAGGATGTCCTGGAACTAGAATGACTGCACTTTTACTTTGCTTTTTCAGACCCAGAAGCAACATCTACCTTTTATATTCAGTCTAGGAGCGCACGGATCGCCATTTTACATCTGTGTTTATGTATTGATCAAAAATAAATGCAATGTCTTTATTAGTAATCTTTGGAGCTATCAGTAGGTGTTTTGAACTAACCGGACTGGTTGTCTTTGCTCTTACTTCATATCAAATTAAGCTGACTTTGGCTCAGTGCAGAACTCACAGATATGTGATTGGGATCAATCTTTTTATTGAAAGTTCTAATAGAAAGCAAATAAGCCCATTCCCCACAATGTCGAACTGTTCCTTTAAGGGTTTTATGTGTTGAATCTGAAATTTGCCCAGGACTCTTAAGTGTTGCAGTCAAAAGCATTCAGCACCACGGACAGCTCCACTCTCAGCTCCACTCTCATGCACATTATACAGTATGTCAACATAGTGTAGTTACATTTACTAACTTCTACAAGAAATATAGTTAGATTTGATGCATTGCCACTAAAGAGTAGCTCCTTTATTGACTTTTCTTCTTGTTCTATCCAAACTGATTGAATGATGCCAGCTTAAATGAGTTGTGTATGCAGTCAACTTCAATCCATAACAATCTAGGAATGTGAAATATGCAGACATTTGAAATTCACTGAAGATGAACTGACTGAATCTATCTGCTACACTATCTTGCTCTAACTGAAGGACAAACAACTTCATGCATTTTGCTCATCTTCCTTAAGTGCTTCCAAACCAAACATTTCCAAATAGAAATGTTATGCAATGGAAATGTTTTGATGATGCCTTTTGAGGTTGTTGTCATACCGCAGAATAAACTTTGGAGGAGTTAATATTGGATAAGAATGTAAAAATGTAAAGAACCTAAAACTCTTACACATTACTAGACATTTGTGGGACAAAGCTAAGAAAAAGTGCAGTAACTGTCATAGGGATAACTGAAGCCCCCCTCTCCCACAGAGAACTGCATTAATAATAACCCTATGAAAAGTGAAAGACAAACAAGTGAATCCACTGGAATAAAGTCAGTTTCTCCAAATGTGACAAGCATTTTCTCAAAGGGTCTAAACTAAAATGAGTCTTTATTGATCCCCAAAGAGAAATTACACATTTGCAGCCAGAAATATAATGGATATGAAAAAGAATGCCAGTGTGGAAGTTCATTCTTTTTAATCTAACTGGTTTGCTTTATTTTTTTCTGTTTTAGGCCATGTTGCTGTACAATTCTGTGCAAAAGTCTTGACCCAGCCCTCATTTCTTTTTATTTTGCTGAGAAAATGGGTAATGGGTGCAGTAATTTCTTTGAACCATCCATCCATCCATCCATCCATCCATCCATCCATCCATCCATCCATCCATCCAGTTATTCAGTTCAGGGTTACAGTGGGACTGGAACCTATCCCAGCTGTCATGGGGTGAGAGGCAGGGTACACCCTGAACATGTTGCCAATCTATTGCAGGGCTAACACAGGCAGACAACTATTGATGCTCACATTCACAGAATTTGACAGCTGCACCACGCTCAACAAAAGTTAGGACAGAGGCATGTTTACGGTATCACTGTATTTCATCACCTTTCCTTTTAACACTGTTCAATCATTTTGGAACTTAGGATGCTAATTGTTGTAGGTTTGTCCTGCTTAACATGTAGCATGATGGTTTCTTAGGCAGTGTCGCCTGAGGCTTCAAAGATCACACGCATTCGTCAGTGGGTTCCAAGTTTGCCCTTTACACACTGAGATGTCTCTGATTTCTCTGAATATTTTCACAATATTAGGCACTCTAGATCTTAAAAGACCCAAATTCTCTCTAGTCTTGTACTGAGAAATGTTCCTTTTGAACTGACTAACAATTCCCTCACAAACTTTGGCACAAAGGGGTGAGTAATAACCCATCTTTGCTTGCAAATCTGAGCCTTTGATGGATGCTACTATCATACCCAGTCACGATACCCTACCCGCTCCCAGTTAGCCTGCTTAATGTGCAGTCTTCCAAACTGCTTTGGTTTGGTTTTTAATCTTATTTTAACTCTGCCCTAAGTTTTGCTGCATGTGTTGCAGCCCTCAAATCCCAAATATGTGTATATCTACAAAATACAGTTTAGTTGGTCAGTATAAAAATATTACATTGCAGTTACACAGAAGCCTCAAAGAAACTTAACTTGAATGTGTAACATTTACTGACTGACCAAAAACAGTGTTGACAGTGGATTTACATATAACAGGTTAAACGTTAATAAACAAAAAACTCTGCTTTCACCTTGAAATGTAGTATCTGTGTTATAATATCAACTCTAAAATTATGTATAAAATTTAACATTTTTGTATACTCTTTTAAAAAAATCATCAGAAGCCTCACACTCTAGTCTCACGCTCTGCATTTTTTTAGAAAGAAAGAAAGAGAAAGAACAAACATACTTCTTTATTTTGGGGGGTGAACTGACACCTTCTCTGGTCTGTTCCAGTATGGGGTCTTGAATTGGCGCGTCCCCGGTACGCCACCAGGTCCCGGCTCAGTTTTGAGTTGGCGGCCTGAGCAACCCTTTTGTTCCCAACCAAGTTCCCAGCCGATGGACTGAGCCGCTGCCGCCGCCCCCATTCAGCTCTTTCTGTTGTTTTTTATATAACTGATCAATCTGCAGATTATTTTTAATGAACCAGTAAAACATTGTATTTATAAAATGTCAAAATAGTGAAAAATGCCTGTGTACCCAGTACCCATATATTTTCATTAGGAATAGATGCCATCATACATCTTGTTTTATCCAAACAAGATGCATGATGGCGTCTGCTCGCTTTAAAGTAGCAAACAAACAGCAATTATTTTGATTTGAGAGGCTGAATCAGCTTCAAGAAATGACTAAAACGATTATTTAATCATCATTATAGTTGCTGTTTTCTTTTATGTGGCTCAAAAAAAATCAAGGTTGCAGCACTATTGAAGAAAGTTCACTTTTACATACACTTTCATGCTCTTCATCAGGAACTGGCCTTGCTGTCTGTTGCTTGTGAGTCAGAGCTGTGCTCTTTAGAAAGATCTTAAATGCTAGTTCAGTGTTTTGTGGCAAGGTTAGTTTTATTTGGCTTCAGTATTTAAGCTTTAGTGATAATGTCAGTAATGGGATTGAATAATAGGCTCATCTTGTAAGGTTAAGTCTGAATTTTCAACTTCAGTTTATATATTTCTCTTAAGGATAAATGTAAAAATGAATTTGTGTGTGTGGATTTTTTTTTTTTAAAGATTTTCATCTCGCTGGAAGGTGCTCAGCCTTGCTCAAATTCACAAAAGCAAAATCAACTTCCAGGCACGGCTTCCAACGGAGCCTTGCACGTAATTACTCGTTTTCAATCGGGTCTGTACCTGCGGCAACTACAAACCTCAAAATCAGCAGAACTTAAACTGAAAGCAGCCTCAATATCTCCTACTGTTCCTACTTTAACTCAACCACCCCAAGGAGACTAATAGCTACACTTCCTTAATGTCTCATATCGCTGCTTTTTATTTCAGCTTAGAGGATGCAGACAGAACTTCCAAATTAGTTTATTTAAATTAGAACTCTGGGGACATAAAGGAGCAGTGCTGTTGAAATTTGGTGTATTTTGGCTAGAGTAACAATGTTCCAGTGGCTTGAAGCAGTAGTGCAAAGTTTTGTGAGTGTTTAAGCTAAGCTAACCTGACTTCAACACTGGCCTTTAATCTTTTTAACCCCCCACTTCCCCATATTTACAATTATTTTGTTGGAAAACTAATGCTACAGAAAATTCATGAAACCTAAACCCTTTTGTGTGCATTTCCCAAGCTGTAACAGGAAAAATCCTCTTCTTTTGGTTGCTCCTTTTAGGATACACCACAGCAGATTTTCTGCCTCCACATCTTACCAAATATAGCCGTTGATCACTTTTGTATACCTCAGTTATTTGTACATAGACTGTAATGATGTATATAGACTTTTTATAATTCTTGTTTACTTCATGTTTTATATAAATAACTTTTATATTTATACCTTGTATTTATACATCTATACCTCATTTTTATTTATTTTTAAAATATAGTCTTGAATTGTTTTTGTTTTACACACTATGGGTCATGGAATGATATTTTGATCTTGTGTATGTCCTGTACATAGAACTGACATAGTTGACTTTGACTATCCGTTGCATCTTTTTTCCTCACACCAGCCCTCTGCATGTCCTCCTTCACTACATCCATCAACCTTCTCTGTGATCTTTCACTTCTCCTCCTGCCTGAAAACACCATCTTCAAAATTCTTTGTCCATTTTATCAACTATCCCTCCTCTGACACCATTTCAGCCTTGCCTCTCTGTCTTTGTCTTCAAACCATCTCAACCTGAGCTGTCTCTCTGATGTACTCATTTCTAAACCTGTCCATCCTGGTCACTCCCAGGGAAAATCTCAGCATCTTCAATTCTGCCACCTCCAGCTCTGCTTCCTGTCTTCTTGTCAGTGCCACCATCATGGCAGGTCTCACTACCATCTTGTAAACCTTCCCTTTTACTCTTGTTGCTATCCTTCTGTCACAAAGCACCTCTGACACTCGTCTCCACTCACTCCACTCTGCACTCTTTTCTTCACATCTCTTGCACACTGTCTGTTGCTTTGGATGGTTGACCCCAGGTATTTAAAATTGTCCACTTTCACCACCTCTGTTTACTGCATCTTCACCATTTCACCTGCCTCCCTCTCATTTGTGCACATGTATTCTCTCTCGCTTCAATTGGCTTTCATTCCTCTTCTCTCCAGTGCATACCTCCACCTCTCCACTCTCTCTCCCACGTCCTCCATACCCTCACTACAGATCACAATGTCATCTGCAAACATCATAGTCCACAGAGACTCCTGCCTGATCTCATATGTCAACCTGCCCATCTCCATTGGCAAGAGGCAATCTGATTTTCCAGTATCTGTACTAAATGATGCTACTTGAATTGTGAAGCCCCTATGCTGTTAAAGAAATTTAAACAATACTGAGCAAATTTGTCTTTGTATGTGCTTTGCTACAAATAGATCTTTACCTTTGTAAAACTATGGCCATCATCACTGAGTCTTGCCTCAGGTTATATTAACTAACTAAGTGGTCCACCCTAAAACAGGTGTATTATATTCAAATCAGTAATTATTCATTGTTCATTCATCAGTTTTAGACTCTACAATAGCCCATACAATGAATCTGGTTCCTTTTGAAAGTAATATTTTATTGTCTACCTAATTAAAGAGGTGCACATTATTCATTTTATTAAAAAATGAATAATAAAGTTCTGGCTTCCTCCCGCATTCCAAAGGCATGCAATGGGGGTTAGGTTAATTGGCAATTCTAAATTGACTGAAGGTGTGAATGTGTGTGTGAATGGTTGTTTGTCTCTCTGTGTTGGCTCTGCGACAGACTGGCAACCTGTCCAGAGTGTACCCCGCCTTTCGCCCTATGATAGCTGGGATAGGCTCCAGCACCCCCCGCGACCCTAAATTGGACAAGCGGAAGAAGATGGATGAATGAATGAATGAATGAAAATGAAATAATAAAGTATTATTGTTGTATTAATGTATTAGTCACAAGCCATGTTTGCATGCCACTCTGATTTTGGGGTGAGCCCCCCCCCCCAGAAGGTCTGATCCTAGGATCGCCCCTGTCCATCGCCATTGCAAACAAGAATGGGCTGAGAACCGATCCCTGCGCTGTTTGGTTACTTGTCGGCGTGGTGGTTTTGTACTCGTCCATAAATAATGCTGCAAAATAGCACCCATTAAAATACAACTCAGAATAGCCTAAGCAGCCCAGCAGAAAACAAACCCCACATGAATTCAGCTTACCCATCGCCTTTTTATTAATTACTGTTTGCGCGGCTTATCTTAAATTGCGCCCTCAAGGCTGTGCGCAAAAATGATGAAGAGGTCACAATGGGGGGTTTTGATTTAAGTTCATCTGCTCATGCAAAAGAGATCCATGCGTGTCTGACAGAGGGGAAAAAGAAAAACGTGTCAGACATTCGCAGCGGTTCTGGAAGTTTTGGTGTTAAAGGAGCTGCGGGGACTCGGTGCTGCTGAGCGGGGCTGACTGACTGACTGACGCCCCTCCTGCCTGCCTGCCTGCCTGCCCGGGTCGGGTAAAAGGCGCATGTGTGTTGTTGCTGTGATGTGAGTTGAGCCGCATCCAGACGCACTGGCCGCCGCTGGCTGATGTCCCCCCCCCCCCCCCCCCCCCCCCCCCCCTCCCCCCCCCCCCCCCCCCCCCCCCCCCCCCCCCC